>CAJFCX010000044.1:0-59033 GCA_904066255.1 Eimeria sp. OTU-X | reverse complement strand
CCTATGCCCGTTGTGCAAGTTACCTGACAGGCAGCAGAGCCATGCCTGACTCATCGAAGCCGTCGTAATCGCGAAGCAGAGCATTCGTTTGTTTGTACTGGTCGTCGAATTCAAGGGAGTATATTTCACAAGGTTCATCAGAATTATTGCGAACTATTACATCTTGCCGCAAAACATGTGAGGGAAGGCTGTAGCCCATGTCCACGAACGAGGGAACAAATTCCAGCCGAGGAAGCTTAGGTGCCCCTGTTGCCATTATGCATTTCCACTTGGGGTTGTCCTCAATACAAAATATAAGTCGAGCACATATTTCCCTTTCTGCTTTTTCTGGGAAGAACTGAATTTTTAAGTCAATCCATTCTCCTGTAGAGGTCACGCAGTCAACTTCATTCGGCTCAGGGAGCAAACTCTTTCCGCTCCCGAAAGTTCGGCAAGGCGTCACGCCCAAGCCCACCTACGTGCCGAGTCAGGCCACGGAGTAATGCGAAACTAGACTGTAATTTCTGTGGCACGTGTAGGTGCAAGCTCACCTGGTTCAACAACCGACTGCCGAGGTTCTATAATAAAACACCTGAGAGCATCGCGTTGTGCTTTGTCGCCTTTGTCAACAAGACCTCTGTAACGCCACTGAGCAGGGACGCTCTTCTCATTGCGCAGACGTAGGGTCAGAGTTTTACAGAGCCCTGAAAACACAGGTCCATCAAGCGCTGTCTAGCTGGATGCAACAGCGGCATACCCCGCCATAAATGGCCGCTGCAATCCACTCGGTCCAAGCGCTGGCGTGGCAGAGTGCCATATCCATGGATGGTTGGATTTCTGCTGCAGTGCAATCATGTATATGCACTGTTGTGGAAGTGAAATTTATCGGCAGCAAGCCCGAGAAGGGAGAAGGAAGCAAGCGTGTGCCTGCACGGGTCTGTCCCCGTCTGCGTAAAAGTAAGCGCATTCCTATTCCTCAGGCTCTCCCTACCCCTTTTGATGCTGCCAAATTCTAGTGTGTCTGTGTAGAAGTGGAGGTCAGGGACAACAAATTTCCCTCTGAGAGTGATCTGGTAGCTCAGACTGCCAGAAACAAAGGCTGTAACGAGAACATTTGCATCTCCCTCCTTCTCTTGCTTGGCCGTTACTGTGATTGTCGTCTGTTCGTTCGGGTGCAGACGGTTAATCGCATCAGGTTCTACATGAAACCCAGTCCCTTGTAGATCCTGCAGAAACGTACTGGAATAGAAGGCGAAACGGTTAGTTGACGACAGCAATGATTATCAAAGTCATTTGAAGTGTGCTCATCATAGCTAGCAAGCAGTCGATCATTTTGTAAGTACCGTGTGTAGCTTATATAAGGCAACTTTTCAGGTATTCCGCAGGCTGTAGCTAACTTGTTTTTCCTTCATCTTACACCCTTACCGACCTTCTTATTAATCTTTACTCCAAAGATCTGGGAAGAAGCATTGCGCAGTTGCACTATCTTCGTTCGTGACTGGCCGACGACAACACTCCCAAAGTCAAGAACGTATTTGCCGGGGGTTGCAATAAATGCTGTTTCCTCTCCAGGGAGTCGCCAGTTGGCAAAGCATGCTGACTGCGCACAGGAAGGATGAGCATCGGAGAGCTGGACCATTCGCAATATCTGCGGATCGTCACACTGTAGGTAAAATGCTGTCTGAATCTTTCTTCTAGTTGCATGCTTCGTCACCATTTATTTGTCCCCACATATTCGCTTTTCCCCCTAGACTGTGATGTAGACCTTACAGAGAGGGATGAGCTGGAGGAGTGTCTAAGAGGCTCCTTCTCATCTTTCCCACTGCTTATTCGGTTGATTGTATCTCCTATACACTGTTCCGAGACATAGCTGGACGCTGACGTTGCAGCCTTGAATCATACACATATCAACGTTGACATGCCATGCGTATCTCGGTAGAAGGTTGGATTCGGACACTTTAACCTCGTAAAGGTCTTAATATCTAACAGTCAGTGGAATAGTCGCAACGCTATTGAAGTAAAACCTACTGCATTGTACTGTTCCAGCATAATGCTGCAAAGATTTTGCCGATCCACCTCCGCTGCTCGCTGCCAAAGGGCTGAAGCAGTTCCACTCTCAGTGGACGAGCCGAAAACTCCTTCACATCCCACGGTCGCACATTCGGGTACACGCAATTGAGGCTATATCTAGCTTGAATTTTTCATTTGCTCTTATGCCATCTGATATTGGGAATCCCTTTCCTGAGAAGCTCTATGACCGCGACAATCTTATATGCCGTACCAACTCGAAACGGTCGATCAACTGCCTGAAAGCCAATACTTACCTGGGTCTGACTCCTCCCAACTGCCATCTTCAGCTAACCGCGGGAGACCAATGAGAAGGCAGCGGTATGTTCCCCTCCCACGAAGCGTGACAGCAATCGGGTCGCAGTGGTCGACTTCCACGAAAATCTGTTCAGTGACCTCCGCCGGCAATCCTGGAATACGAAGTGCAAAGGCAGCTTAAGAAGGTACTTTCGCACGCACAGCCTGATTTAGTTACCTTCACCCTAGCCTGTAGAATCTAGGTATACCAGTCATGAAAGTGATATCTAGCTTGAACTTCTCGTGTGCTCTTATGAGTCCCTTTCGTTTCGAAACCTCCACGGCCCATGGCCTAGATACTCTTTCCAAGTCGACGGCGAAGCTGAGGTCAACAAAGCCGCCATTGGCCAAGATGACTTCGGCGGTGACCGGCTTGAGGTATGGCAACTCCCCAAAGTCGAATTCTGTCTGGCTGACCTTCAGTCGCGGAGAAGATGCTCGACCTATCGTGCGGCACGGAAGCACTTCAAAAGATTATCTATCCCGTAGAGGGCAAGCATAGTTAAACTCAAACACCTTCCAGCCTTCTTATTGGAGTGGATATATCCCGGCATTCTTACATGACTATTACGAACTTGCCTACCTATTAGGCGCACTGGATATTCAGGTCCTTGGCTGATGCTGCACAAGGCTACAGCGGACGCTTCGCGGTTAGGCACTCCCCAAAAGCGTACATAGACAGTTTCCAAAGCTCCTGGTTCAATTACTCCCGTAAAAGGCGCAAAGTCAAAGATTTTGTGAATTGGTATGGCAGAGCCTTCTGAGTTCATGGTTTCACTATTCTCAGCGCCTGAAATAATGTGGCATTTGATTAATAAACATGCCACTGAGTTGCCGGTGAGTTTTGACTCACGCGAGATATTCTGCCTCGGACCCAATGGTGCACCGGGTTGAACAGTGTGAGTATGTACTTTTGAGGTCTTTGACTGAGTAAGCATCTGTTAAAAACCAGCTGTAAGTCACCGGGACGCATCCAACGTTTCGCATGCGAAGCGGAATCCTCTTCGTAGTTTCATTTACTATGAAACCAAAGTCCAAACTGGTTGTTTCGAGCTCAACATTCGGAAATTCTGTTTCCCCTTCCAGTGGCATCACATCTACTCTTGGATGTTCTTTGAAGCTTACTTCCAGTGAACCCCTGATTGACAGAAATTTGCACACGTGCAAGCAGTAAGTAATGTAGTGCACTCCTCTTAAGGGCAAATACCTTGTGCCTTAGACGTCCAAGATGTCGTATTACTGTGAATTTAGGAAAGTGCCCTAGTACACCTACTTGCTTGATGTGCCATGGCTCACTTTGTCTTGGATGAATGACGACCGTTGTAGAGGGTATTGAAAAGTACACTAACTTCCAACGCCTCTTGAGGGCCCAGGGAGAATGATTTGGGCTCTACGTCGAAAGGAGGTGTTGCCTTTGCTTTGCATCTAAGGATGATGGGTGACGAATTGCTCAAAAGAACAGGTTCCCGAAGAAGTTCAGTTTCATTTTCCGTTCGCCACACGTGCCTCGTAAGGAATAACAGATGCCCGCAGCAAGGTAGTCTAGGTAGCACCCATTTCCCCGTTCAGCAGCTTTGCCTCCTTGCGCAATGTAATCTATGTCAATGCAATGTATTAATTGCAAGGGAAGCATTCTAATTTGTAGCTTCCCTAGTGCTAGGTCTCACTTAAAGGCCAGAGAAGAAGGTGTAGCCACAAGACTGGGGGTGAAAAAGTCTGCAGTGGCGAGTGTTCTAGCGATGCGCACTGGCGTAGTCCCAGGACCGAAAGACTCCTGGCAGATAATAACTTGGGAAGCTCTGCCTGGCAACGTGCTCAAGGCTTCAATTACCACCTGTGCAAGTTTAAAAGAGGTGTACCCCAAAGGTTGCGGCTGTGTCAGGTTTGTTGTTGAGAACTGCGTTGGACTGCGCATGAGTTAGACGAGAATACCCCACCTCCATTGAGCTGTCTGGACCCAGTAGAAACTCGTTCGGCTGAACTTTGAATGGCTGTGCGTCGTTGGCCTGTCGTGAGTATGTACTTCTTGATCCATCCAGAAAGTGGATTTGGCGTGGGCGGCTACCCCTGTTCAAGAGCTTAAAGGTTCTGCGTTTTCGGTTACTAGTACATACTTGCTGAAAATCAGTACATGACCCAAATTCCTCCAGTACAACAGGAGAACCCACAGCCTGAATACTCCAACGTTCGCATTATCAGGCACGCGCGCCTGCTTCTCAGCACCTTGACACCCCGTGCAACCCCCCGTGGATGACAATATGCAGGAGTATCACGAAGTCAATACCCTTACCTTGCCTCTCAAATGAACCACGACACATTGTCCATCAATAGCAGAGACGACCAACTGTCCAGTGGAGGCAACTGCTTCAAGGAAAGTGGCGATTACGTGGACTGACGCTGAAGCCCCTCCGTCCAAAATCATTTCGGGGTTCTGCACCGTGAAATACCCATGTCTGCTTCGAACGCAACAGTGAATCAATGCTGGAATCGGTGAAATATTGGTTAGCTCAACTTGCTGAGCCACTTCATCAAGGCATTTGATCTGCAAACAAACCGTCGTAGCAGAGTGTGCCACTGCACGGCAGAAGTTTCTCCTTTATAATACAGTTGAAACTGTCCCAAATAGTGGGCCCACAGACAAAGTTTCAGCAGCCCGTTGCAGGCGCACGGGGAGCCAAACGTGGGGTAGCTTGGTTGCATACCTTCCCCCAATGTAGTTCTTTCGGTTCAATTTTGAGCTTAGGACCGGAAGCACAAGCAGATACGTCCAGCTGAAAGGGATTGTCCAAGCCGGCTATGTTTACCCAGCAAGTGAAATGCACGTCACCAGGAGCTAACGGGCGGAGGGTGATTGAAACGTCGACAGCCGAAAGTGGAGAAACCAAGCCCTCTGACGGCAATACCTCAGCACCAACATTATCTCCACCCTGTTTCGAAGGTCGCAGCACACTAGTTCCCGAAGGTAATTTTGAAATTGAAGGCTGAGTCTCGTCAATCATAGTCTTGGCGGCATAGTGCATTTGATGGAGCCTCCGTGCATACACAACAGCTAGTGAAGGTGTCCACTGCTGCATTTTCATGCCTGACCTCCAGGGTGATGAAAAATTGGGCAGAAAGTCTTGACGTGTTTCTGATCGTGAATGCCTTCCTTGCAGTTGTGTTTATGAACACGTCGTCGAATACAAGAGTGTCTTCTGGCTCCAATGCAACTTGGGGAGTCTTGCTGGAACCCCGAAGGGGCAAAATGAAATACCTGTCAATTAGCCCCGGAAGGCCAAAAACAATCTCTTCTATGTATGCCTGCGCTTTGGACGGACAAAGGAAGACGTCCACCTTTTCGGAAGCACCAGCGGGAATGGCCAACGCATCAGGGTTGACCTTGATATCAGCATATGTATCATCTAATCGCTTCAAAACCTTTACTTCGACCCTTTGCGGGGCATCGCTCGTGTTCGTTAGTCGAACGGAGCGCACTTCTTCGAACCCAAAAGGAATCACTCCGAAGTTAATTGACGAAACATCAAATTCAATATGGGGAGGAATTGCTCTGCCCTGCACCCACAGTGTAGTTGCAGCATGTACACAGTTCACATGCAAAAGATTATTATTTGCAAAACAATATTAAACGCAAGAGCATCCTAGTGGTCTACTCCATATGTGCTGCAGTATTTTGGGGTTTCAGTTTCCGTCAGCGGTTCCCACTCCGTGATGTATACCTTAAGGTTTAGCACAATATCTTCTGGAGACGCTTCGATCGCCCACAGCGCAGTGGCTTCAAACTCTCCCACAAATGCTGGCCTAAACGACGCCTGCACTCGTTCAGCCTTGTTAATGCAAATGCATCCACTGCTTGGGCTGAAATTTACCTCTGTGCCTGGAGGGAAAGCATCGGCGAGGGGCTTCACGGAGTATGATGCAGCGATGTCACCCTGCCCGCCGCAGCACATCGAATCCCGACAGAGGTTTTTTTTTGCCGCTATGTTACTGCAATTCTCCGACTAGGCCGCTAGAGTAGACGTGCGTTCGGGTAATGCACGTACCGTATTCACAATTTCCACATCAAGCATCTTTTCCGTGTACACGACAACGTCACCGAAGTCTAGTTCTGCTTTCGTGAATTTGACTTGTGGCCCTGTACCCGTTCCATAAAGTTGCAGCTTTAGGCCCATTTCCCTGTTCTCCACACAGCAAATTTGCACCGTCTGCAGTCTGATAATATGCAGAAAATGAGTCCGAAGAATTATCTAGTGTTAAACTCTGGGCGAAGAGGGACTATGGAACCTATCAGGTGTCTAGGCTACTGTCCCAATATACGGTGGTGTGATTGTAGTGGCCAATTATGTATTTATGCATGCATTACTTAGCTTCCTGGACTACTGCTGGCCATGAATGGTAGGATGGTTCCTTAAAGAAGTCACCTTCCAGCAATGTTCAAGATAGCTGTAGAACTGTAGCAGGTTGCTTGTACTGGAGCAAACTCAATGCGGATACTTTGCTTGGACTTAGCCCAAACTCTTCCATGTGCCGGTTTAATAGAATAGCAGCCAGAGGAAATCAACTCTAGGTGATGCTCCGATTCGTTTTTAAGGTCGCTAGGCGATCCAAAGGACCAACAGAAAGGCAAGTGCTCGCTTGAGTCATTTTCAATGCAAACAGTTTTCTCGCACATCAGGTTGACGAACGTCGTGTCGAACTTGAGGAAGGAAGTTGAGAGGGTGACAGGAGCCTCTCCTACGGTCCCCTGAAGCGATTTCGCTTCCACGCGGCCCTGGAAAAACATGTGCTCGTGGATGCTGAAGCCTGAAACTGTGAACCTAATGTATCAGAGAACCTTCAGAAAGCATTAGTATAAAGCATGCTAAGCTCCAAAACTCGAGGCGTGCACGAAGATTCATTTCACTAGCGACGTTGCATACCTTTCAGACTAGGTGCAATCAGCTGCAAAATTGGAATTTCACCTCTTCTCAGTTTACAGCAGCTTACGTCATCATATTTGATTTCCACTTGGGTATCAAAAGTCCCGCACCGAGATGATTCTATTGCAAAGACTACCTATTGGAAAAGTAATTCACTGCAGCATGTTGGCGGTATATGTTATATAGATATATTACATCACACAGCTAGTAGTCTGCCTGCGGTCACCTTATACCGATTGCTACACTAGACCACCTCAGAGTTAACGTGCATTTAGTCGGTACTTGCCTGCTGTGACCTTCCAACAGGCAGCAGAAAGGAGTCCGGCTGTACGTCGAATGGAGGGGGCACTACTAATGTTACACTGGAAGCCAAGTTGCCATTATTGGACAACAGTACTGCCTTTTCCTTTCGTTTCCCTACGATAGCTCCGTCCAAAGAAACCGTTGGAGGGAGGCTTACGGAGCACAAGCCTTGGAATGCCCGCAAGGGGACCAAAAACGTTTCCCGCTAAGTTGCACAGCGCACGCAAACAGGCCAGTCGTCAGGAATGTATGTTGTTGAAAAGCACATCGAGATATCTAATTGCAAAGGTTAGGCCTAGTGAAAATGCACGACTCTAAAATCAGTGCATTTTTCCTTGTGAAGTACACAGAGTACGTTACTGAGTCTGCAAGTATGCTTTGAGCCGACAATAGACGGGGTATATTATGTACCTCGGTCTCAATATGCAAGTCGTACGAATAAGTCCTCTTGTCGCCAGCTCGAAACTTTACCTGCACGCGGTACGCTAGTTTGCTATGCATGCAAAGTATTTCCACTTTTTTAATCGATGCATGCGTCTACTATACTTTTCTGCTGGCTCTTTGATGAAGCATTCTCTGGTTTTGTGGTTTTCCGGCTCACTATGAAACTTGCGCTCATTCCCGGGGCCACCTGAGTATCATTCGAGCAATCACATTTGCTTCAAAGCACAACGTCTTACAGGAGGTAGGGTGGCTTTGTGCATCTGCGAATGAGGGAAGCACGAATTCAGTCTCCACCGTAGCTGGACAGAAGCACTGTGGGGGATTCAATGAAGACCTAATTGGAACCATCCTGTTGTATGTAATTATGTTTTGAGTATCTATTTCTTAGTGTGCGTAGGGATTATTAGACTCATTTTGTGCCAAGATCTTAAGTCCATTTCGCCCCCAATGAACACTTTTCATGAGTAGGCGTGGTTAGCTACAGCACTGCCTTTGGCAGTGTTGACCAAAAATAGATTCCCTAGATGTGCGCGTTTCTTTAGTAGTTTGTGAATTGGTAAAATCACTTCTTACTGCTGTAGAAGCCTGGTTCCCCTTAATGCTGGTCACAGAAAAGTTAGCCGAGTCGGGAGTGATGACATGTACTCGGCGAGAGAAACGGTCTTTGTTCCTTCAAACAGTACAGCACGACTGCCCGTAGCCCTTGAGAGACGAGGGGCAAACTCATTCATTCCTCATGCTTAAAAACCACTTTTTCCGGCAAACGAGGATATTGGTATGACACGGTATAACCACGCCAACCTGAGTTTGAATTGAGCTTGATAAACCTCGGCAGACTCAAATCCCACGAAAAAAACAGCCGGAGGAACTGCTTCAAATAATGCTGTTCCACAGGGAACGGCAGAGTCTCCGACGAGATCGCTCTTAGTAGCCAAAGCAACGACCTTTTGGAAAATAGGTCTCAACGATGGTAGAGATGGCAGCAGCGAGCGAAATATTTTGATTGATGCATTTGTATCGTTCTTGCCACCCGCCAGCCTTGAATTCAACTGCGGTTCACGAAGCAACGGGGAAGCAAACAAACTTACCCGCAATGAGGATAGCTACCTCAAAGTTTCTGCACTGTTTATTATGCTGCCACTATTAAATTACAGTGGTACTTGTGCGCTATCCAGCATACGGCCAGCTGCATGAGGTTCACAGGGTGAGTTTCTGTGATAGGTCCACAGTCCGTTCCAGCCCTGCTTCGATCTCTCACATTGTGGCTTGCAGCCGCTTGCAGCACGCAAGTATCTTTTCGTTGATTCGAATTTGCATCTGCTGACGAAAGACCACCACGTTTTATGATCCCCTTAGCGGTTTCCATTGTCTTTGGGACGTTAGGGGAGCAATTCATCATGGCGACTTTAAGTCGTGATGCGCTTCGCCCGTGGGTAGCACAGTCCTAGGGTTATCGCATTTTGCCCCCCTGCCGGGCTTCGGAGGCAAAAATTCCTCACCAAATTTGACTCTTGCACAGAAGAGCCAAATTCGCAAGGAAGAGTGTTTTGTGCTTCTGTTGTCCCTGGCAGCAACAGCAGATCAACTCAACCACTTTCCAAGCCCCTATACAGTTTCGAGAGCAACTTCTGAGCGAAGACGTAGTCCGTCGTGGATTCTACTGGTGTATGCACTTCTGTCGATACTTCAGACATGAAGAAGGTTAACATGACCTTAAACCTTATCAGGATATTTTGATCCAAGTACTACGAATGGTCCAAGCGGTGGAACAGGCTTCTGAAAACGAAACACAGTTTCCTGCCTTTACAGATACCCTCAACCAGGCAGGGGTCACCTCATCGCCCTGCGGCGAAGCCCCTCTATGTCCAGGTGGAAAATTCTCAACTTTTTAAATGGAACGGAAAGACTGCGCCGGATGGAGAGTAGAGTGAATGGCTCTCGAGTGGAAGCTGGAAGCCTGTGCCCCCACCACACTGAGCTGTCGTTGTCTCATGCGAGATGCTGATGCCTGTAAAGCAAGGATTTCTTCCTGCTCCTGCACACCTTCTTCGGTGAATTCAGCGGTATTGGAGAAAAGCTTTGCAAACCGACTTTCGGGGGGTGTGCAGAACTGGACCGTGCCAGCGAACTGTTTTCCACATGAATCGCCTGGCGTCCAAAATGCCAATGATAATGCCTTCCCTGGTGTATCGAAAACAATAAGAAGTTATTATTCAAGGATTTTTAGCTATTGACAGAGTCAATACGCATCCCCCGTGGGGAAATATTGGGTTCCCCAATCGCAGGTGACCATGCGTGCTACGTAGTGACGAAACCAGCGCTTTGCTAGGAAGAGGAATTAACGAGTGTTCCATCAGATGGAGCCTCTAAAACTGAAGGTCGAAGTAAACACCAATTATGCGTACTGTGAAGAGGAAAAGTACAGTGTCGCTACGTGCTATGTTGTACGCTCTACGTACACGGCAGAACGTTTCAGACTGTAGACGGGCAGTATGCTTTTGAAACCTCTCTATGCAGTGCAATGTGCAGTGCAAAAGCATTTCGTATAGCAAGCATTATGGTAAGTATTTGGTATGCAGCGCCTCCCTGGGACTACGCCCCCTAGCAGGACAGATCCGAAGAGACTGCCCGGCTCTTGGAAGCCCCGAGTGCAATCGCGGACGCATGAACAGAACAGGTACTCTATGTGCGCAAGCCTGAACTAGAAGTCTTTAAGTGTCGAAGCCTCTAGTATAAGCTTATGCATGTAGATTCTAGGTACATCGCAAAGAATAGTAGATCCCGCATGGAACGGTTGTGATAGGGTGTTGCACCCTATTTGCCGTAATCCCAGATGCTACCAGCTCTCTAACTGAGATGAGGTGTACGAACGTAAAGCAAGGAAAAGAACAATCGAGTCAAATTCGGAACCAAGATTTACGTTCCCTGCTCTGTAGGGCATGCAAAATTACCCACAGTGCTTATGGAGAGATATAGCATACTTGCTCTCCTATCCGCATCAGAACGCTTCTGACTGCGCAGGCAGCCAGTCACCCCATACATCGTAAGTGCTGCTGACCCTGAATATCTAACGCTAAATGGATATCAGTCAGCTCGTGGGGTCAGGGTGCTTCGTACCACTGCAGGAATGCACCATATTAAGAGAGAGCTCCAGAATTTTTCCGAATACTGATCACTGCCTCCTTAGGGGAACTCTGCGAACTCGGGAAGCTTGGCACGGCAGGCCAAATGAGCGAAAAGTGACTCCAGGAAACGTAGCACAAGATACTTGTCACCTGCTGTGCGCAGCACGAGGGTGCCGCTGGGTACGCTTATCCTTTCCTTGTATGTTAACCATGATGATCTTTGTTATCTGCAAGGTCTGCCAGTGGCACCTAGACGCCCTGCTGTAGTGACCTAAAACAGGCTGCCACTATACTGTTGAGTATTTTCCTTGTCGGCGCTTGTATCTACACAATGTGGAATATGGCAGTTGCGATGAAATCCCACCTCCTGAAACTCGCAGTCTAACACCATCTATCCCGCCAAAAAGTCCCGAGCTACTTTGAGCGAGCGCATCTAAGGGAGAGATGCCGTCAACCGTGCTGGTCAAGCTCCTGAACTCCAGTTTTCAGTACTATTCACCCTGTTGTTCAGCCCGTAGATGTTCTTTTTCGACTTCTCTACATGGGCATGATGAATGTACGACGAAAGGAGAGATTTCCAGGAGTGTATCTCATGCTGTGCATTTACTACTACGCGGATTCTCACATGTTCAAGCTCACGGCGAGTGCCCCTGAGCAATGAAGGGCGCTCCCTGCTCTTCCTGTAGCCCTAATCGTGGAATCAAAGAAATTCTAAGCTAGCAGCCTGGCCTCGGCTATACGAACGGCACAAAACCATTGCGCTGTTGCACTGCCGCCAATTTACTGTCGTTGATTCCACCACAACGCCCTGGGCTGGTGGTAGAAAGCACCAACTCGGTGCAAGCTCGTGTAGAGGTGCACGTCCATTTGGCACTTCGCGTGCGATTGCAAATGAAAAGCGCCAAAGGAAGATGAAGAAAGTTGCGCTCGATCATGTTCTAGCCGGCCGCGTAAAGTTTACCAAGTTCAGCTGTAGGAGTCCAATGATGACCCCAAATAGTCCTGAACAATAAGTGAAGCATTCACACACACTGCCTCGAAAAGTAGTCATTCAGTAAGCGATGTGCCTGGGGAAACGACTAGGCAGCCAGGAGCCAACAGAGCGGATCTACCAGTCCCCACGAATTCGAAAAGAATGAATGGATGGCAACAGCAATGCTTTAGAAACAAATATGTAAGTGGCACACCCCCGTGACGTCTGCAGCTTACAACGAACCCCAAGCTGCTTTGTTATCGAGCATGAAGAATGCAACTATCCATACCCAGTGCCGATGCAAAAATCTCCACTATGAGCATCTTGACGAATATTTCTGGCCTCTGAGCATCACCTAAGGCGGCTCCGCTGCCTGCCACACCCACCGAGATCCTGAGGTAAGCAGATGAGCAGGAATGAAAAAAGAGCCTTGAGCGATCACAGCCCGCAACGGTTGCATACAAATATTACTAGTCGTGCACCCTTGTAATGCATGATGCGCACGACCTGCGGCTAATTCAGTTGGCAAGCAGTTGGTGCAAACATCAATTGCCATACGCACCCAGAGAAAACATTGGAGAGTCCAACAGTAAGCCCTGTAGCCAAAAGACCCCATCCAGCTGCAATGGCATCAGCCTGCCACTTCTACAGTTGCACCCACAGAAACAGCATCCCGAAGTGCACACATGCGATAAGAGTCACTTGCTGCACGTAGGGAGCCTAGCATACAGCAGCTGGAGGGAAAATATGAAACCACCATGTCGATGCAATGCACGTTTGTCCCATTCGTATGAGCCTGCAAAACTATGTGCTAGCTGGGCCTGCCTACTTCAATCTTAGTGGGCTTCATCATGCTCTGTATAAAATCCGGAGGGACTCCATCAAGCTTGCCTGAACACAACCAGTTGGAAGTAGTCATTCCTAGTGAAAGACAGGGTGAAATAATAACGGAAAAATTAGGATGCACGTACTGAGTGGAGTGGCACTTCGTGCGAAAACATCATAGTAGTAGAACAAATCGACATTCCCGAACTTACTAGCAATCAAAATAGCAATAATAACACCGTAGATGGCAGTTGCCTCGCAAAAGATTACGGACACCAAGTTCTTCGAGCGTATCCTGGGGGACTTCACAGCTGCGCCCAGCAGACTGCTGCCGGTGATGAATATCCCCCTGAAGGCGCAAGCGCACGAGAAAGGTACGCCGTGGCCATATAAGTACCATGCCAATTGTATGTCGAAACCCCCGCATATACAACAGCAGCCTCCCTGACAAGGCGTAGGTGGGTTGTTTACCATGCAGCACCGATAGCCGAAAGACCCAGTGCGAGGGCAACTCCTACTGCGCCCCATGCCACTGGAGGGATATCACGGATAACGTCGCCCCAGCTGGTGTAGGGCAGCGTAACACTCTGCTGTGACATCCTTTAGCACAGGTGTCGCTTCGCCTGTTGATTTGTGTAGCTGTAGCAGGAGGAGTGGAGCAGAAGGGATGTCGAGAGCCTGAAGTACGACGATCACGAAATGCCTGCAGTATGTAGAGGATATAAAGTGGCGCAACAAAAGGATAACTGGTTCTGCATGAATAACCCTCAAACCGTTCACAAGGTGGAATACAACCTAGGCCGCCGAAGGCCTCCTGGCGATAGACGGTCCAATGTTTCCAATCATATATATGCCAGTTTCCTTGGAACCAAACAGATCATAAATGTGTTTTCTATGGTATCAAGGCTGCTAGGTGAAAATTCGAGGTAGACCTATGGCTGCCACCGCGCCGAGTATGGCACGCATGCAATGCACAGGGGCCTGAGCAGCCAATGCCAATTGGCTTTTTCTGCATGTGGGTGATTGAATTACATCAAATACACTCTTTACAAGTTTTTTTCTGTATTCAGGACTTCAAATGACTGAGGAAGTTATGCGATGGACGTGGAGTCAGGAATCAGAAGGGGTTGGCTTGCAGTCCCATATAGTCTAGGTGGTTAGGATACTCGGCTTTCACCCGAGCGACCCGGGTTCGAGTCCCGGTGTGGGAATGTTTTGCTCAGATATTTTGGAAAGCTAAGTGGCGTGTCACTGTCCCTATTGTCTTTTTTCCTGCTTTACACTAAAATCTACAGGAGGGGAAGGGCTGCTAAGTAAGAAGAGAGAGAGGGCATTTTTGTTCAAGGCCAACTTAACAATAGAGAATATAGAGGTGAGTGTACTGCCACTGTTTCTTACACCTAGTTATTTCAACTGAGAATCAGATGCGCAGGTACTCCTGAGGGGAGGGAAGGCGCAACCGGAATGATCAGCATTTTCAGCAAGTAAGTTGGAAAGCTGCTCTGCAGCATGAAAAATGAACTTTGAGCCGCTCAAAGTTCCTTGTGAACGAATGGGAAGCGTCGCAGCCCCGAGCTAGACGGGTTCTTTAAACTAGCTCCCATTCCTGTGCTGTAATGTGCTAAAAAGGTTTGCGCTATCGGCAGCCTGAACCGTGTACAAATCCTTGCTTGAAGCTGAAGCTTCATTCCGGCACTCCAAAAGGAGTGTACGCTGGCCGTCAGTGAGCCTCCTCACTTTCTCCGCTGCAGGGGCGGCCTTCGGAGTCGTCGCGTTGTGGCCTAGTCAAAACTGCTCCAGTGTGGCTGCCTCCTGTGAATTCTTGGGGGTCTTGGGGTGTTTGCTCTGTCTTTGCCTCCTGATCTTCATGTTGCTGCATCCAACTGAGGTCGCCCTGAGAGTACAGCACTTCGTCTTCCTTGTCAGCTCCGCAGCACTCCATTGTTTGGCACAAAAGTCCTCCTTCTTGAGCTTCCGCCTTCTTGTATTCGCGGATGTATTCTTCGGGGACGCGAACCGTTCCTTCTGGAGACACGACTTCTACCTCTGTTTCTTGTATTTCTGCTGGTGTCTTTCGCACCATAACTGCTGGCATTTCCGTTACCTTCTGGACAGGATAGGGCACGATAAGAGGAGCTGGGCATTCAAGAGACACGTCGAATTTTGGCACAAAACGCTCAACGTGCACTATCTTCTCCACGGGTTTCCAGACATACTTCACAGTGTCTACGTATTTGGGGACCTCGATAATCTTTGGTACCTTCTTTTCGATCGTGTCAACCACAATTTCCTTCTCGACGATCCTGTCCACAAACTTAACTTGAGGGACTTCGACTTCAATTGTTTCTTGCTCTCCGACATACTTCACCACGGGACGGGGTACTTCCCTGATTTCCCACTTGGGCACGAATTTGTGGGTGTACCCTGTTACAATCGGAACCAAAACTTCCCTTTCCACATACTTGTACTTGGGAATTTCAATTGTTACCGGTTGAGCATCAATGCGCATTTTAGGGACCTCATGTTCAACCCCCTGATTGAACACTCTTGGCTTAACGGCATCGACCACATCTACTTGGGGCACCTCGATGATCTTGTCACGTCTATGAATCTCTTGGATGACAGGAACTGGTACAATAGGCTGCTCGCAGGTCAGTTTAAGGCGCCCATCCCTGCTCCATGTCCACAAGCCGTGTCGTGGCTGTTGCATTGGCGGGGGCTCCGCGTAGCAGCATGGGCCGCAGGTCGGGTTGGGTGTTGCTGCTCCGTCAGTTGCATGAGGGCTACCGAATGCAAAAGGAGCCCCGAT
This sequence comes from Eimeria sp. OTU-X, assembly GCA_904066255.1. NCBI lineage: Eukaryota > Apicomplexa > Conoidasida > Eucoccidiorida > Eimeriidae > Eimeria > Eimeria sp. OTU-X. The sequence continues at coordinate 43,295 of CAJFCX010000044.1, read as the reverse complement.
GAAAGAACCCTGGCTCACCATTCCCTGAAACCCGCTGCCGACTTGAGGCAGCGAGTGCATGGGCTGGTGGCTCGCGGTGCTCACTCCAACGCCACGGGGAGTGGCATTCCCACTTTGTATGTTAGACATTGCTGCTAAAGAGTAAAGCAAAATAGAAAAAGCTTAAATATGCTTCACAGATTCAGCAGGGGTTTAGATTGCCGGGGCTCCGTAGCCCGTGTGAGGCTACGGCCGACGGCTCGCTATCGCAGGCGCTGCCGCCAGTCTTGGCAGCGGAAAAGACTACACAGGTGAAGGTTTGCTCCCACAGAAGCTGATGAAATTGGTGCAATAATGGAAAATTAGCTGAATAACTCTGAAAATAAGGCAAAAGGGAGAGGGAAACTGCCAGCGGAAAACGGCCTTTGGGACCGGCTGTGTTCACATGTGCAACCGAATCGACTCTGCGAGCGCAGGCCGACTACCAGGCAGCTGATCGCTCTCCCAATGCGTAGCTGGGAAATACCATAGATGCGTATTTAATCCCCCTTACCAATGGAAAACCTCACTTGAACATCGGCTCTTCTGTTGGAATTATGTGCAAGATGCACTGCTTTTCTTAACTGTTTGCTTCTAGGCAGCTGTTGTCGTGTTCCGAGCAACCATTTTCGGCCAGCCTAGAGTTCAACCAGGAAAACGCGTGACCAATCTTTCTTCCCCACTCATTTTACGAATCTTTGTAGTGAATTCCGTCATCAACTCCTCACCTTCTACTTGAGTTAGGTCTGGTCACAGTCGCCCGTACGTTCCTATAGTCGCTAGTTGAGACCCCGGCAACAATTGGCGAAGAGCAGTCTCCAAGAGCTCTGTGTAGAAGCCTAAGGTTTATAGCATAGTCAAAAACCAACGTATAGTTGATAATGGATGTCAGTAGGCCAAAACGGCAATATTCTTGCCTACATCAGCATTTATTAATCGTTTACACTATAGTCTCGTGACCAGGTCTAACGATTCAACGCCCCCTACGATTCAGCACGTCTACATGTGCTACTAAGAGCGTATCGAAGATGGAAATGCTTGCTTTGTGTGTTGGATTACTTTCGTTTGGGAAACAATACAGTGCCGCACGCAAACACAGCACTTTGCAGTTAGCCAGCGGCAGGCAAGGTAGGCTTGTGAGTCTGCACCACAGAAGCTACAAATTGGGCAAGAAATGATTTGCCGAGCTTGAATATGATGTAAGGAGAGCCATTCAATCAGCTGCTGCATCCATTAAGAAGTGGTTGGCCCTGCGAGCAGTAGGCACCACAAAATAAGGAGTCCGCCAGAGGTGAGGAGCTCTCATCGATTTTTGGCAGGCCTGGGTGTGTTCGAATATTAGCTGCCAGATCAGTCCACCTGACACATGGTAAGAGCGTTCAGCAACACATGTTATGCCTCAACGGTGACCTGTTAAATCGTTTTAAATAAATTGTTTCCCTAGGCAAATTCCTGTGCCAAATGGCCATGACGTCGCCGGATAGGCAAGCTTTAAACTACGTTTGAGTCTTGAAAAATTCACCTTCATCAATGATCCCAGACAGAACGGAACAGCTATGCGCAAGATACGCCCATCTTACAAAGAGTTACATCGGATTCGATGGCATTAGCAATGCTTTGCTCATATCAAAATACGCTTTTCCATAAGCCAGCACCTTCAAGTCCCTGGAGACACTGCCTGCCAGGGCGCCCGTGAAAGCACAAGGCCCACAAGTCCCCCTCAGAAAGCACAACACACCATCTGCCCATGGTCTTGCTTCTTAGTTGGGCTAATACGCGGACGTTACGACCCAGAGGAGAAGCCAATCCAATCGACAGCTACCATTCAAGTTGTGGGTCAGCCCCGCACTGGTGACCTTCTGCGAACACGCACAAAACAAAAAGAGTTGACCTGCTGAAGAAGTTCTAGAATTCTTCGTGCCAGGGCTTTTTTAAGAGCATTCATTGTCTACAAAACCCGTTTCCACAGAGAGAAATGACTTAGACCTCTCACCTTCTCCCGGAGTTGCTAAATGCAACTGTCTACAGAGGTCCAGCAAATCGGCCATGGCAAACCAAGATACATGTCCATCTTTCCTGGAATCCCATGAGAGAAAACAAGCAAACGAACTGGGCAACCCTGATTCCGGGTACAGAGACCCACTCAGCCACAGTGAAAACGTTGGTCTACATGCTCACGAGGTCGGCAGTGGAAAGTGGTCACCTGTGTGCTCACCAGCTGATGGTTAGTGCATCATCACCTGCTTCTAGCTTATCAATACGGGCTTGTCCATCAGCATCCCTGCACCAGTATGGATAGAGCATTGTGGATAGAAGCCCCAATATACTGTGCGCCTTCGAAGGTCGGCCAAGTGGAGGCCGAATACGAACAAAAATCTGGTGAAACCCGGGGCATAAGCCGATGCAACTGCCTACGAATTCCCCACCATGTGAAGGTGCATCTCTTTAAGGCTTCATACTCAGTTGGTCAAAGCTGTCCAGGTATGTGGTGGAGTACGGCATGCATGCGGCTAGCCCATGTACATCCGCCGAACCTCGTGCTTCTCGCATTGCGAGAGGCACGAAGTTCCGTAGCACGATTTTGGTGAGGAGCAAAAAGCATCTAGAAGGCATCAAAATCCAGTTGGAGCCCCTGTCACGTGGTTGCACCTCACGAGATTTCATCCAACTTAAGGCGCATCTGCTCACGGCCGTGCACTACGGCGGCTGATGTAAGCAACAACCCTTCGAAGTGATTTAACTCGACACCAACCACCAGGGACAATGACAAACACGGTTCATCAACTTACTTCCAGGGAGGCAGTCCTCTCTGCTGTCCTTTGCACTCGACGCAACTGCACCGGGGTCGCAAAAAGTCCCCAGACAACTCAAAAGCCTCCTTCACCATCACGGAAACACCTGGACAAAAACAAGTGCTGATTAGAAGAGCGTATACGGCTACATGTAAGCATTCGCAAGCATTGGAATCAGCCAGGATGCTTACACAGTCTTGTCATCAAGGAAGTTCTCTAGCCAGCGAAAGAGCAAGTTCGATGTACTGCTAGTGAAAAGCTCTTAACTGCAGGCGCCTAATACCGATGGCGACCACAAGGAAAAGTGCACAAATGCCAAACACAAAAGCGCCTGCCAGACGGTTCAAGCAGGCTCCTCAGAGGCATAAAGTTTGCGTTCCTCCACTTCCACTCGATGGCAAGGTAAGGCAATGATTAATTGAAAGCGCAACGGGCGTGCTAGATGGCTTTTGCCTATTGGCAGCCTTTGTATGCCCTCACCCTCGCCTAAAAGAGCTCCTTCCGGGCGTAGGAGGGCCACCAGGACAGCAGACCCATCGGCGGCGAGAGACAGTTGGGGTTTCAGGGCCCCATAGCGAAGGGTAGATAACTCGCAAGCCACTCTATCTGCCAGAGACCGGATAGCACTCCACACCTGCGACACCCAATGCGCAAATCCATCCACTGACAAGAGATCGACGCTTCCCACAGTACGCATGCGCACACACATTCAAATTTTGCCGAATACCGCTACGGGGCCGCGCCTTCAGGATATACCACCCACAGAACAACAAAACTAAGGCAAATTGATGATACTCGCACAAAAGCACCATATCAAGGGAGTAAAATTAACCTGACTGGCTTACTGGGTCTTCAGGGCCCAGCCTATCAACAAAAGAATCCCTTGCATCCGGGAGTGGCGATCCTGCAAAGGTGGCAGAATTGAGTCTGACGTCGAAGGGAATCAGAACCAACTGATGGGCGGTGCTGAGCTCGGCCAGTTGCTGCGTTGCTTCAGGGCGACCGAAGAGCTCGTGGCGTTCCTCGCAGTGGCTGCAGATGAAGTACGCCATGTTGCAAACAACTGACAGAGTCGGGATGCTCAGGCTCTTTAACATTCGAATGCCCTTCTCCGCGTCCACCAAACTGCAGCAAGGCAGCACATGGCAACGGCAGTCGCCTGCCGCACCTCATTGGGGCAGGCGTACGCACGGAGACCTACAGCAGCAGCTGAGGTGGACAGGCTTGAAACTTCGCTTCTCATCTATTCTAAACGTTCGTATGGTAGGAACATCATGCATAACCGTGCAGGCGCAACACCTCTGCTGTGCTGCATCGAGCACAAACATAATCTTCAGATCCATACCTAAGAGACTGCGCAGTCGTGACGACCACACAACCATCCATAGGCACTTGCTGCTGTGTAAGAGTTATATGAATATCCCCAGTTCCGGGTGGTAAATCTACCACCAGATAGTCGAGGGCTCCCCACTGGGTCCCCGTCAGCAACTGCTCTACGACTGAGCTGACGAATGGGCCCCTTAAAGCCGAGTACCCCTGTATGGCATTCACAGCAACTCGAATCTGGAGCTTTGCTGCGGCGGACAAGAGCAGCATGCGAAGTCTCTAGGAAATAATATATGCCACAATCGCAAGTCAGGATGTCCACTCTGCAGAGAGCCTATAGAGTGCAGTGGCTGTCGTAGGCAACTCCCACATTCAGGACTTTACGTCGGCACCCACTTGATCATTCTTCTTCCCTATGAATCCGTAAGACATGCATTTGATGCCGGAAACTTTAATGGGAATCATGCTCATATCTTCTCCGTTCGCAGGTTTTGATGTGGACGCATCTTCACGGGGACCAGCCCGGGCCGCTGAGACCGTCAGAGGCCCTTCTTCGTATTCAATGCGCCCACGCCTTACTGCTGAGGCCCCCTTTTTGCCTCGGAAAGTAGGTAACCTTTTATGGGTGGGTTTCTTAGCTTGTTCTTCCAGCTCACTCTCCTCTGCACCAAACACTACTCTGGCGCCCTCCCTGTTTAGCAGGGTTGGCAGGCTTGGCCCGTATATATCCGCATCCAGCAGTCCCACTTTAGCCCCACTCTTCCTCAGCATCAGCGCCAAAGAAAGGGCGATAGTGCTCTTTCCCGATCCTCCCTTACAGGAAGCGACGCCAATAATAAAACCGACACGCCTCAAGTTCGGGGGTCGGCCGGACGATGCACCGCGGCTGTGAGCCATTGATGTCAAGCTAACCTCCACCTGCAAAATCCCACAAGCGTAGACCAACACATTTTGATTATCTCAAGTCTACAACCATCTCCAGTCCAGTTGCTAACGAACGAGAGGAGACAGCAGTAGAGACAGCTCGAACCGAGGACAAGGGCGGATTTCCAATGCACAAAATATGGGGTGGAGTGATTTCAAGTTATTAGACTCCCTCATAAGTACCTCTTTGACCCAAGGCAAACATTTCACCGATGCCTGTGCTTCTTGTTGAATCTGTCCCTTGAAGGGACAGGCCGGGGTGGTGAGATTCAGGCAAAATTTGACATTTCTGCCTCCCGTCTCCTTCTCTCCAACTTCTAGGTCCTTCACGAAACCTAGAGCGACAATATCGCGTCCTATATCTGGGTCCTTGACCTGTAAGCAGCCGGTTGGGGACAAAGGAGACAACTCCTGTGCAACGCACCCTCGTTTGCAGCAGGACATGTTTCAGTTGCGTTTTCTCTCCCTCTGTACACCTGCATTGTGGCTGGCAAAAGGAGATGTCACCTGACGTAGCTGAACAAGGACCTGTTCATGGAGAGGGCGTAGGCACGTTGCGTCGCAGCCGTGCAACTGTTCCCGAGCAGCGTGAAGCTTGTCTCCCTCTGTCCATTGTGTTGGTTTTGCAGCCCTGAGCTGTTGGTGAGCAACAAATTCCGCGTCAGCGAGATCAGGATCCATTGGCCATGCATGTGGGGATGCGAAGGTGAGTCGAACTAAACAGCAACTAATCAGCAACCCCCGGTGTAGAGCACAGGCACTACAATATGCCCTGGGTGGTATCTCAAGTAGCTCAGCAACCTTCAATAGAAGGAATATGACATTAGAAACTAAGGAAAGGATTAATACCGCATAATGATCTAATAGAGGAGTATAGATAGAACCATAGGTTAGTAGGATTTCCCCCGACCGGCAGCCACCACCAGCAGTGTAGTGTAGTACACTACAATGGGCCTTGAGTAGTGTGAAGTGAATTTCAGTTTTACAGGGGCTAAATGCTAAAGGAGACGTCACATCTCCTGCTAAATGCTAAATGTTAGAAGTTGGGATAAATTGTTAGTAGAAAGGAGTCGGTACTAACTTGGTTTAGGGTTAGGGTACCTAAGGAGGTGTAGCTCGGTTGGTGCCGTAGGTCAGCGGATGGCAGTGGTAGTATGGGTGCGGAGTAAGCATTACCATATTTGCGGATTAGAGCTTTTAGAAGCCTAATATTTAGGAAAAGGGATTATGCATTGTAGAAGGAAGGGAAGTAGTGAATCTATAGTAGAAACAGCACTATATGACCCTAGAGCGGACCCGCTGTGCAGAGACGATCGCGTCAGCCCTGCTTTGGGAAAAGCTGCTTTTAGGAAAGCATTGTTTTCTCTCGGTTTGGTTTCTTGCCGTTCGTTTTGAAATAGCGGCTGAATCCAGTGGAGGTCACCGGTACCAGAACTGTATCCATCAGTCCTGTTCTGATAGTGGGGTGCCTCCCTGGGTGGCCGTATAACTCGAACATGTTTGGGAACTCTTTTTAATGACTGAGCGGGCAAGTGGTTTCCAAAAGCAAGATATTTGTCGATAGATAGGGGTAGAGGACGCGTTTCTGCTAGAAGTAGTGCGGACTGCCGACCCTGGCGTTACAGGCAGCGTGACGCACTACCTAACCACCACTTGGGTACCAGGTAGACCCCTAAGAGACCTAAGAGGATAGGAAGCATAATTATTACTATAAAGGTGAATTATATCTATAACGACGAGTCAGGCGGAATTATAGATCAGGCTCCTGACCTTACACCGCCGTTTTTCTATCTCCCCGTCTTCCTATAGCTTGGGCACTGCCACCCAGCTACGACCGGGGGTCAATTCACACGTCAGTTCTTTTTGTCTGCAAACTCTTCTTTTTACTGACAGCGATTCAAATCATGATTTGATAATTCCTCTAGGTGAGTAGGTAGTAGAGAGCGTTCTAAGAAGTCAGGTACTCGCGACCGTATACGTAGGCTCAGCCCAGCCTGGCTGCGCACTACACCCGGCGCCCAGCGAATCCCTTGATTCGACTTATGGTGGCACTGCCTAACAAGGAGCCCAGGAGCCCCTTGTCTCCGTATGTCTGCACTTGATTCGATAAATATATAGAATGATCAGAAGACATCAGATGTTGCGTTGGTTTAAATGCTCCCTGTCAGCGTACATATAACGCCACTGGAAAGTAGGGGGCCAGCGTGAGGGCGTACACTAGATGCTAGCTCTAAGAGCACGTAGTTTGTCTGAAGTCACCTCAGTATCACATGATTCAAGAACATACGAAATTACCCACAGTAGGGGCATGAAAATGCCGGAAAATCAGAACTGCTTACGGTGGGCTGCGGGGCCGCCGACGCTCGCCGTCAGAAACCTTGGGATGGGAGGCGCAAAAGCTCCGGCAGCCAAACCGCTAAAGTACATTTCCCGGTTATTCGTCATTTCTATAAGCGAAAAATCTACTATTTCAAGTCGTCGGAAAGGCCAGCCGCTTCTTCGGCTGCTGCGAGCGTGCATGCAACATGGCCACTCGCTAGCTACGACGAACCAACGGAGAGCATCCTCCGGCACCATGGCTACCATTGAAGCAGGCTGTTGAGAGCTGTCCTGAGAATTATATTTACATAGGTGGCTATGGTGGACTCTCGCTTACATTTCTGCCTCCTCTCCTTAGAAGCACTGACGGTACGGTGCGCAAACAACCCATGTTCACCGGCATCATGGAACCTCACCCCATTAGGAATGGGCTCTCCTTCACTATCACTTGCATATGGATTCATATACAGATTTTGAGAAGATTCTAGGGGCGGTGCAAAATAGTGCGTCGATCCCCGGGGCTAGAACCCTGGCCAGTGCCTAGCTGTCTGTCTGTGCGTGCCTACGATTGCGTAGAACGACCTTCCACAAATCACGTAAAGAGCAATCACCGGGGGAGAAGTATTGTCAAAAAGCTCGGCTTTGCCATTCATTGGACCTGGCGTGTTCCAATGATGCCCAAGACAGTGATACAATGTGGTGTGGTAATGCCGACAGGGCGTGTAACGAGTCGAAGCCCATTGAAGCGGTACACTACAGAGAATGGCTACTGAGGAGGGTATCCAGCAAGCGGAAACCGAAGAGCAACAAACTTCTGTCGCATTTACTCGCCAAAGTCCCAGTTGTGGACAAGATAGAGTGAGGCCCACTATTACGAGGGTTTTCTGCCTAGAGGTTGCCAATTTTTTTTAAATGGAGATTCTTTCGACAAGCCTGATGCGTGTGTTAAGCCTTCACCATGGCAGAATGAGCTCATGCCCTTCAAGCATTGTGTTTAACTACTGCTGCCAGTATGGTAGAGAGAGACGGCTTTCCACCTCCACCTGGGGAGAATCTGCCGAGAAACCAAGATCTTGCCAATCCGCTGAAGATTCTAGGGGTATTGAGACCCGGCTGGCGGCCATCAGGCAAACGCACGATGCTGTGCTCAAAGGCATAGACGCCGCACAAGAAGCCGTTGTCAGGTCCATGCAAGGTGACCCGAGGGCCTAGGGTTCCCTTCCCGATAAATCTTAAATGACGATAGAGTTACCCGTATATATGTGTGGACTGGAAGGAGGAACCGAGCCCTATGAATAATGTGAACCTGTATTGTGCAGAACAGGAAAAACAATATATTCGAACATTCCAGCAAAGGTACTCAACAAGATTGCCACTGCTACACAAAGACTTTCACTGTAATAGCGCAACACTGCCTAAACAATTTTGAACCAGCATACTTCCGTTTACATAGCGGGAGAAACTATTTGTGAATGGCTCGGGTGTGAATTCGTGAAGAACTCAAGATATCTTAGAGCAGACGAAAAAGCTTCAGAAGGTCCGCCTCCACGCCTGCATACAGATGACCGCATATGGAACGAAATCATACTGTATTTAGTCATCCTCGCTAAATATTGGTTATTTCTGTAACCTAGCTAGTTGTGCATTGGGATGATATTTTTGCCTCATTGGCGATTGACTGCAGTATGTAGAGAATGGCACGAGAGAACATCACAGTAAACACATTTCACCGTTTCACGTTTGCTTGTTGCACATTTATACCTAGAACCATTGCGAAGTTGTCCCTCTAGAAACAAAAACCCCCACTGGAGCTGGAGACTCTGCACCAAATGCTATCAATAAACCTCAAGGCGGCGGAAGAAGAGGCCAAACATTTTGCGGCCTTAAGCAAGACCCTGGTATGCGTCAACAATAAGAAGGACTGATGGTGTATTTTAGTCGCTCAGGCTCCACTGCGATTGCATTTGGTTGACGTGCACAAGGGGGTATTACGGCAGTGGTGCAACAAGTGTTCCTCGAATCTGCCAGCTCTGTTTTCCCTTTAGGCACAGAAAAACAAAGAGCTCGTCACCGAGAATTCCATATTACGGGAACAAAACGACATACTCATGAGACAAAGAGCTATTCAACAGCGAAAACAGCAGAAAAGAGGTGTCGTCCAAATTTTGGTTGCCAACGTCATGTTGCACTCTAAGAGAATGGTGCAACACAGCACCTGTGTACGGAACCTTTTCAGCAAACCCATCGAACGGCTCACCATCTGCGTGGCTGAAACACTTGAGGAATTTTCGTAGGCTTGAGTCTACACTTGTCACGCATGTCCTTGAATATGCTCTTGTTGCAGTTATACAGAAGGGCGATTTACCCATTCCCAGGAAGGGTTTTGGACGAGCATCTCCAGAAACCCCAGAAGTGTCCCCCCGCCTATTGGGTCCCCCCTTAACACCCCGTACGGTTGCAAAGGTCAAGGCCAAAATACGTCAGTGCGCCAAGGCGAACAACTACGGTGAGATTCAGGTGTACGGCAATATGAAGTGGTCCTTCCGGCACATTCGCTGCCTTAAGTGGCTGGGCTCAAGTCTTGTGCTATCTGTGCTGATTCCAGAAAGAGAACTCAAAATGAGAGCTGAGATATCCCGCCTTCATGAACTTTGCAACAAGCAAAAGAGTGAACTCATCGTGCTGAGGGGTACTGATGGCCGCCGAGTAGAGCTCGAGCTTTTGTTGAAGCAGTGGTTCGCCTACCGACGCATACTGCCTTCTCTGTCACAATTTTGACTAATACAAAGTAGTTAAGTGCCAGTTGCACTTTGGGCATGCACGCACACTCACAAGCAAAACCACAGATGCATGTTATAGCCGTTTGCAAAGACGACGTCAGCTTCGTTGTTTGGGAAAGCGCACGCTGATGTGCATGCGACTAACTGCACCTTCATGCGCCTTCTTGGTGGTTCAGCCTGCTCGACGTGAGGGCTCGGCTCGCTGGCAAACGAAACAGTACAATGGCAAGTGTGCACTGCTTAAAAAGAGGCAAAGAATCGTGCGAAGGCCCTTGACGAGGTGAAAGAACGCTGCTGCAACCTAAATTTTCTTCGTTTAGGTACCCAAGGAGTCTGAAGGTACAGACAGTAGAGGTAGCTTAACAGCCGGAGGGGAGCTTTCCATGGCTGGCCGAGACGAAGTCCTTAGGAGGTTCCTAAAAATGGAGCAGTAAGAAAGTGATCGCTGTGCTTGATGTTCCGATAGACGGATTCTTTCTGAAGTAATCACATATCGTCACCTAGCTCTTATCTACAGCCATGGCATTTGGCGTTTGCAACTACGATGCCTTTGCCCGACAGGGGCAGCTAGAAGAGTGCCTGTGGAAACTGCATGTTTGTTTGATTCAGAGTAATCAAATTACTGCACCAAATCGTAAGCGCGACAGGTGCCGCCAATGAACTTGACTTTTCTTGGCTCAACGACGAGGAAGCTGAACCAAATGCAGATTGCCGTGCTTCGCCGTCTTCTCCGCCCACCTACCCGAAGTCCACGAACTCCTACCTTTACAACAGGACTTCAAAAAGAAGCTAATTCTCTAAAGTGCACGGGGACCACATCAGCATTAGCTGGCTACTGTTTGGGGAGGATGATCAGCGGCAGGGCAATCTAAACTACTCGCAGAAACGCTGGACATTCGGCTGTACGCCAAATAGCTAGTGATAACCTCGGCAGCACTAGGGTGCGTTAAAAGGTGCAACTTTTCCGAATTAATACAGCGTTTTGTCACCGCCCGTATACTTTTGGCAGTGGGATGGTTAGTCCTTCACAATACTGCAAGGAGGCAGGTGCACGCAACTTTTCGTGAACCGCATTGTTCTAGTTTGTTCGTTTTCGTGCTGGGGGGTATTGTAGTTAGAATATAGTACTATTCGCATGTTACAGACCCACTTATATGTAGTATATAACTGTATAATGGGGAAGTCTAGGGCTCACCAAGAGGTTCAGCCTCAGGTTCCTCGAGACACGAAAAGTTGTTCCGTTGCACTTCGCCCGACCCGAGTTCCCCAAAGCCGTATTGAGCGCCTTCGTTGCACACACCGATTCGAAAGAATTCCGCAGCCCAGATGACTACTTGCACGCTCGCCTGTGTATGGGGGTGTAGTAGACTACTAGTCTTTTTCGAGGAAGCATCGACAAGAAAACAAACTTACTGACCAGTTTCCAGATACATAGTACACGCTCGCCTGTGTATGGGGGTGTAGTAGACTACCAGTCTTTTGCGAGGGAGCATCGACAGGAAAACAAACTTGCTGACCAGTTTCCAGATACATAGTACTGTAAACGCCGCTAGCCCGTCGAGCCCACGTTCGTCAAACACTGAAGAATGAGGCCCTAAGGTCTCGTAACACCCTAGTAGAAGTAAGACTATCGCGAAAGTGTAATGCCGGGGCCTGCTCCAACAGAAAGCAAGGACGCCATCCCGAGTGCCTTAAAATAATGTAGCAAACGCGTTTCAATGCACCGTTACACCTCTCCTCATACTGGGCGGTTCGAACGGGATAAAGCACTCTATTGAATGCACCGTTCTCTTGTCACTGCAAATGCTCTGTCGGCGTGCTGCTCTCGGCAGTAGAACGCCCACTTCCGGAGTGCCCCTTGCTGGTTCCCGTCTGAGGTGTGAGACTGTAGCAGGACAAATTCCTGGGCAAACGGGGGCCATGGCAAGACAGCTTCCCAAGGAGCGGTAGCGGCTTCTGGCGTGGTTGCTGAGGAGTTCTTGATTGGATCTTGATAGCGGTTCAACATTTGCTGCAGCGTCCGCTTCTCGCTGCAGGAGAGGATTGGCAGTAAGATGTCACATTCGGCTTCTGGCAACTTCCTCACTGTCTGGCGTGTGCCCTCTCGACGCCCAGTGGTGCAGCTAGCCGCTGCCGCTTCTGCTTGCTCCTGCTGCTGCAACCGGAGCAGTAACAGCTGTAAAGCGCGGTTGACAATTGCCAGAGCAGGGGGGTCTGTGCCGATCAGTCGGCACAGTCCCACGGCAGCAGAAAAGATGTACTCACATCGCATGCACGCAGCTAGCAAAGCAAGGGGCGGCAACCACGCCAAGGCATCATCGGCAGCAGCAGCCGCTGCGCCCGCCGCATGTGCAATCGTGTGTCGCTGGAGGTCGTCTGCAGCAGCCTGCAGAGCGGGGATGTGGCAGGGGAACAGCTGCCCTTTGCAGCACCTGTTGCCAACTGTACAGCGCGCTGCAGCAACACCTGGGGCATAAATGCAGCGCCTGCTATCGCGGCGCCCGATGCTACCCAAGACGCACGCACAAGTGAGTCGGCATTGTTCAACCAGAGAAGCAACGAGCACCCGCAACAGCTGCACAAACAGGTCCGTCGCTGTGAGAGATTCCAGGCCATGCAGCGCCCCTTCGCCTTCAACCTGCAGCATCAAAACGACAGCAGCAGTAGGCGGGCACCGGGACTGCATCGAGAAACAGCAACGGAACATGAGTACGCATAAATCCCTGCTCACCACCCCCCAGTTCAAGCGGCGGCTACTAAACACAGAAACCAACCAGGCTATTACAAATGAGCTGTTCCTTCTCCACTTTTGCCGAGCATTCAACCTTCCCAAAGTCTGGCTTCTGCGACTCTTCTGACTCTGCTGCTGCAAAGGCAGCCACAGCAGTCACTGCAGCCGTAGTCGCAGCCCTCGCAGCCTGTAGCACCGCTTCGCGTGTGTAACCTGGAGCACGGAGTGCAGAGAGAGCAGCTGAACGCGCTTTTTCCCGTTGCTGCAAGAGCTGTCCCCGCTGCTGCAGCAACTGCTCCACACTGCGGGGCAGGCAAGCGAAGCAGTGCTGCCACCAAACTGCACTGGCCTCGGACGTACACACATCTTTATTTGCCACCCTTAACAGTTCTTCGCAGTGATCCCCAAAACCCTTTCTCGCTGCATGTCCGTGCCTGCTGCGTTCTCTCAGGAGAGCCGCATGCATCGCAAGGGTGCCCTGAGTGCCCGCAGCAGAATACAACTGGACACAGAGGTACCCTGAGGCTTTTTGTTTGTTTTCACAAAGGGAGGCAACGATGAAAAAGTGCAAAGCAAACACCTTCAAGCATCCGTCAAGCATGGAAAGTCTTTTGGTTGTCAAACTCGCCTCGGTGACGGGGGGAAGAATGGGCAGAATCGGCTCGTGGAGGTGAGAAAGACCCTCTGGGGGAGGCAGCACAAATCGTAGAGACTCAAAGGGTTGTTGCTGCTGCTCCTTTGGCATGTCCTGCAAGAGCCACTGCAACCGCTGCTGCTGCGTCGCGCAGTTCAGTTGCTGCAGCTGCTGCTGTAGGGAGCAACAGCAAACATCGGGAAGCGCACTGGGGCCGTCGGGGCAGCAGGCCACCCCCAGTCCCGCTGCTAGAGCGCCCCTGAGTTCGCAGCCAGTTGTGGCCGGTGCGTTTGCTGTTGCTTCCGCTGCCTCCGCTGCCTGCGTTGAGCATGCAATCGATGTTGCAGCCGTCAGGCCAGAAACGACGCGCGGCAGCAGCAACCTCCGGTCCCACATCCAGCGAAGCTGTATAAGCAGCTGTTGCCAGAGTCTTTGCACCTGAACGAGCCGCTGCTGCTCCCCTGCACACAACGCCAACTCCGCGAAGAAGCTGCTGCTACTACTGCTGCCCCACAACAACGCGAATGCCAAGTCAATGCCGCAGCATCCACAGGCGCTGCAGCAGCAGCTACATGGGCTGCAGCTGCTACTGCCGATAAGAAGCAGCCTCTTGACTTGCTGCTCATGAATCAGCAATTGCTGCTGGCGGGTCATTGGCCTGAACAGGTGCTGCACTTCCGCTTCGATGGCAGCTTCTTCAGCCTCTGTTGTAGTGCTATACATGCTGGCCTCTCTGCTGCTGCTGTCGTTGCTGCTGCCGTCGCGGCTGCTGCTGTCGCTGCTGCAGTTGCTGCTGTTGAGGAGGCTGCTGGTGCTGTCCCTTCGGCTGCGCTTTGTGGGAGTAGCATAATGCCCTTTCATGCGCAAGCTGTGGGCTTCCAGGCGACGAATTCGTGCTCGCTCGATATCACGGAAGGCCTTCGAAGTCAAGGAAGCGAAGGGCTGCTGCTTGATGCTGCAGTTGCTGTTGCTCCTGCCGGCGAGCAGGAGCAAGCGGCTCAGCTGGTAAACACGACTGGTAACACCGCACTGCTGCTGCCACGCATCCTCCTGCAGAAAGTCTGTTGCATGCGGCGCCTGCCGCTCCAGGGTCTTCAGCGACATGCTGTAATGCTGCACCAGCTTCTCGTGGGCCAGAAACAGGGAAGGCTTGAGATTCAGCCGCAGGCGGCAGTCCAGTGCAGCAGCAAGCGGCCTGCTGCCGCTGCTGCTGCTGCTCCAGAAGTCCCGCAACGGCTGCATTGGGGAGCACCATATCACATGCAGAGCCTCGATGGGGCACCGTTGCAGCAGCAGCAGCTGCAGCAACTTGTCGGCAGAGGGCGCCGGGGTGCCATCAGAGCCCAACGGCAGTGTTGCGGCCCCCACAGCTGCCTCACGCCACTCACTGATGATGCATTCGCTAGGCCCGCTCCTGCTATTGCTGCTGTTGCTGCCACTGCTTCCGGTGCCCTTGCCAACATCGGAGGTACTGTTGGTCTGGTGTAGCCACCAAGCTTCAGGTCCAACGAAAACGTCAGCTCCACCTGCTTGGCGGCTGTTGTGTGTCTGCTGCCAAGGGCTCGGCAAAAAGTACGTGTACTGTGCCGTTACAACCAGCTGCTGCAGCAGAGACACGGCGTGGAGCTGTTCGTGTGACTGCGGCGCCTGTCGCAGCTTCGCACCCAGGTGGGGCAGCAGCAAATGAAGGAACGCTGCAAAGGCAAACCGCACAAGTCAGAGCGAGCAAATACTAAAGTGGCCGGGGTGAGCATACACTCGCTGAAGGCAGGAGACAAACAAGACGCACTGGAGAGGTCGCAATCCACGAAATCAGAAGAGAGGCAACGAGATTCATATTGCCGTATCAGCAGAGCGCTCCTTTTTCGTCTGCCGGCCCCTGCTTCCTCTTCATCTTCCGGTGCCGCTTCTGCTGCGGATGCATCTGTAGCAAATCCTGAGCCAACGCTCGCTGGACACACCAGCACCTGCGAACCTACACAGTCCCCGTGCTGTGGGTCATGCACAGAGAAGAGCGGCAACTGACTTACGAGCTGCCGCTGCTGATGCTGTTGAAGCTGGTCTGCTGATTCCAGATGGCGCAGCTCAGCTGCACGCGACGCCATTCCGAGAGCTGCAAGGGACGTGCGTGCTGTCGCCTTGGAGACGCGTAGCGGAACAGCCGCAGCAGCTCCCTTTGTAGCTGGTCCTGCGCCCTGATCAGCGCATCCTGTTTCTTTTGCTGCTGCATCTGCTGCTGCGTCTGGTACTTCGCATAAACGGACGGTTTCGAGTTGCAGAAACTCCGAGACTGCAGAGGCAAGGGACAACAGCGAAAATAGTTGCAATCCCCCAGAGAAACCGAGTACTTAGTCGCAGACAATAAACTCACCCCCGAAGCTCCTCTGGATTGACGGTGCGCGGCTAGGAAAGAAGTGCTCCCACTTAAGAATGCATGCAGCGCAAATGCCACACCGAAGTTCCTTGTTGTTCTTGTTGCTCCTGCTGCTGCCGGTTGAGTTACAACCGCCGGTGCTGCTGTCGAAATATATTGGGGACATGGAGGGGGTCGAGAGGCGCAGGCCTTCTGGAGGTTGCTGTTCCGGTCGCGGTGCATCTGCTGACGCCCAGATGATGCTGTTGCTGCTGCTGTTGCTGCAGCAGCAGCCCAATTCGGGCAGCGGGGGAGCACGCGTGTACGTAATCCGCAACTGTTGCCCTGGACGACTTTCCATATATTTTGGAGAAGCGCTAGGAAGCTTTGGAACATGAAGCAACAGCTGCAACACTAGCGGAGCAAAAAGCTGCAGAGACAGCGCACAGCGCTGTTGCTGCTGTTGTTGCTTGGGGGAGCAACACAAACACGCGAACTGGGGGGGAGGGACTGCGCAGGCATGCCAGCTGCTGCTGCATCTCACACCGCTGTCCATGCATGCAACAGTATGGACAGAAGCAGCAGCAGCTGCTGATGCCGCCTCTACATGCGCATTCGCCACTTGTTGCAAATACAGACTTCGAGCTGCAATAATCGGGAGGCGGCGCAGACAGGAGACGAGCTCATGCTGTAGCGACTCCCAACAGGACGCGCGGGAGAAGTCCTCGAACTCGAACTCGCGCAGCAAGACATCGCTAACGAAATCACCATCACCTCTGGTTTCATTGCTGCTGCTGTTCCTGTTGCAGCTGCTACTTCCAGCGCTCCTGCTACCACTGCAGCTGCGACAACTGTTGGCCTCTCCGATTGACCCACAGTCGCCACACGCACCTAGAGAGGCGGTACTTTGCGCAGCTGTTGGTGGCTGTTGAGCGTGTTTGGCATTGCTGCCTCCCCTGCTTCTGGTGAAGTGGCCACTGCAGGCCTCCCCTAACCCGCTGAGACCCAGAGCTCCTGAAGCAGTGGAGTGCTTCTGGTGAGTCATTGCTGCTGTAGGCACTCACGCTACGCGGCTTTCTGCTGTTATTGTTGTTGCCGCTGTTGCAGAAGGGGAAACTGCTGCGCACGATGCTACTACTACTGCCCTGGGCTGCTGCCGTGATACAGCTAGCGGCTCCGGAGGAAGCGCATCATTTTCCTCTGTCTTTTGCGCCTGCCGTAACTTGACGAATAACTAAGAAGGTTTCATCTCTTTACGTAGCATTTCAGGGGTTGCAGTCGTCTAGCATCACAAGCACGACGGCATAATGCGCGACCTGCCGTCCCTATGCCGGTTCACCTGAAAGGGGAGAAGCGTATCCTTCATCCTATCTCAGGCATATTTAGTGCCTTAAATTAACTAATTCTAAAATAAATTCGCCGGGGCTTCTTTTTCCGCATGTCCCTTCGAGGGTGCTCAAAGAGCTGGCCGGACCCTTCACCATGGTTGCAGCTGCTCACCCCCTTCTACACGAAACAATTAGTCGTTGGTACATTTTCCAGTGTTTTCCTTAGAAACACTGTCATTTAGATCCTTTTCCAGTGTGTGTTGAGAATCTTTATGCCGCGGTAGATAGCGGCTTCTGCTGCACAGTCACGACTCCGCCGAGACGTTGGCTGTTCTTAGCAGTGCGTTGTATGCTCTTGTACTCATTTGAAATTTTTTCTGTCCCCCAACCAAACGTGAATAAAGACAGTTCTGCTGCTTCCTTCTCACTTGACGCCTTGGAGCTCAACCGTAACCCGGCAGGTACGGCCGTGTCCCCAAACGAGTTGCAGCAGAAGAGTGTGCATGAATTCTTCTGTTGAATGACCTCAAACAGCCAGGAGGCACTAGGCCTGTGCAGATAACCGTTGTAAGTTTCAACGGGTCTCCGTAAGACCATAAGAACTTCACAGAAGCACTGATTATCACGTACGAATCTTCAGGATGAATGCGCACAGAGACACAAGACCTCCTGGCACTGAAGACGAGATGCGGCATATGCGACAAAACTTCTTGTGCCGTTGTAGACCTTGGTTCAACACCTGTACTGGTGAAGCTAGGCATGCAAACATAAGACCCTATGTACGCCCATTTGATGCAGGCACGGAGTATGTACAGTTACTAAGCTTGTGAAGCTCTCCTAGCTAAAGATCGCATGTAGTTATGGACACTTGGAATTTCCTCAGAGAGCCTATAGGCCACAATTGGGGACTTCCGACTACGACAGATGTCGTTGACTCCTCCACATCAAGTCACTATATATATACATATATTACACGACGCGTTAGAAAAATGTTGGTTTTCAAATCCTGCCGCAAACAGCTGCTAAGGCGCAATAAACAGAAAACTAATCAGCACTATAAGACTGGAATGTGGGTGTCTAAATAGGCCGTTCGCTCATTTTGCAGCAAAAATAAATCGAGAAGAAGAAGCCACCCACGAAAAGGCTTTTCGTCCTACCAACATGCGACGAAAGCAAATTAAGTGTGTGAAAAATTGGATATGTCCCAAGGAAAACTTTCTTGAATGAGTTGGTATCATTTACGGTTCAAAAAAACTAACTTAAGAACGAGTTTTTGTGGGTTGCTAGAACGCAAATTGAGTGAGCGACTTCTTGTAGGAGGAACATGTTCAAAAGTGAATTTCCTTTTTGAGTTGGTTAGCGGCAAATTGAGCAAAAGATTTCCTTAGAAAGAAAACGCTTTCAAGTATAACTCTTGTTTTCATGTTGTTTTGCTTCAAATTTATTGACAGCCTAGGGAAACTATCCGCTCAAGAACGAGTTTCTGTCCCAAGGTGTGTCCCTGGGAATTGAATGAAAGCCTTCTTGTGGAATAGCATGTGAAAGAATGAGCTTCCTTTTTGAGTTTTGTCACTTCACAATGAGGGGAAACCATCCTTAGTGTTCTACAATCAAAGGAAACAGCAGCGCAAGTCGATCTCTTGGGGGCCCTCAGACTCCTTTGGAGAAATTTCTCTGCCTCGTCCGTCCGTTGCAGCGGCAGTTGCAGTGGAGTATCTGCTGCAGCAGCATTTGTCTAGAAGAAGCAGTTGATTATCCTCATTCAGTACTGAATAATTAGTAGGTTGATTTGTGTGGGAGACTAACAACCACAGCAACGGCAGCAGCTGCAGCAGTGACGACAACAGCGGACAGCTCGTAACCGCCGTGCGGGTCGAGGCGGCAGCCTTCCTCTCACTTTGCTTTTCCGTAGCGACTGATGTTTTATGGTTTCAATTATCTAAATTGTGCCTTCAAAAGTTTTTTTTATGTCATTCATGGCCCCCGAAGTCTCCGCGACGCGGGGGTCTTTCTGAGGTAACAGCAGCCATTCTTTGCTGGCGCAGGCGACGGCCTCCTACGAGCTCTCATACTCCCTTTTTTCTCTGGCACTTCAGCAGCATTGGGCTTGACATCGAAGACAGCAGCATACCCGTAGACCACTGCTGCAAGGGAAGTAGTGAGCGTCGAGTCGATCCTACAAGCGTCACCAGCGGTGTCTGCAGCCGCAGCAGCACGGAGCTAGAGTGCCTGTATGCGTTTCTGATGTAGCAATAGCACCAGTTGGTGCCGAAAGACAAGGAGCGGGAGGGTCTGCTGGTGGCCGCTATGGTGCGAACTTGCTTTGACTCGAAGGCTCTGAGCTCCTCAGGGGCCTCTTCTTCCTCCTTGAGCTCCGACGAGGAGTCGCCAGATGTGCGAGGGTGGACCGTGGGAGCGAGAAAGCGCTCAGGAGGAGGATGTGAGGGCCCTGCGTTGCTCCCGATGACGGAAGAAGACTTCGTGCTACTCGACCGCCTGGAGCGCCGCGTTGACGTGCAGAGTTTTGCAACAGTCTTGAAGGCGTATTTGATAGTCCGCAACAGAGTGGCAGCCATCCGAGCGGACAGGGAGTTTAAGAGGAGGCATTTAAGTCTCCCTGATGCTGGGGGGGAGAGAGAGGGCGAGCGTAGGGTTCCTATCAGTGACCCCTCTTCGGGAGGTCCGGCAGCACTGCAGCTCAAAAAATGCAGCAGCCGCGTGGCGCTGATGAATTCTCACAAGCACAGGAGAGAGTCTGGACCTCTTGATGACTTAGGAGAGGCACAGGAGAAGCAGAAACCCCGTTTGATTCGGCGTCTATGGCTGTTTAGAAGGAACAGCCGAGACGAGCAGCTGTTCAACGGCAGCAGCAACAGCCCAGCAGCAGCAGCAGCGGGTGGAGACGCAGCAGACTACCCCAAGAGCGTGAATGCGTGGGAAGCGAACAGTAGCGACCTTCTGGAGCAGCGGCTGTCTTTCCTCGGCTGCCGCACTGTGACGTCTGTAGGTGACGGCAATTGCCAGTTCCGTTCGTGTTCATTGAATTTGTTCGGCAGCGAAGGCTTCCATGGGTTTGTGCGGCGAGAGGCTGTGGCGCAGATGCGCAAACAGCGGGCGGTGTATGGAGTATTCTTCGAGACCCCGCAGATGCTGGAGTGCTATTTGAGGGACATGAGCAGAAGTGGCACATGGGGAGACGAGTTGTCGCTCCGAGCGATTGCAGACGCGTTCTGCTGCTCTATACACCTCATTACCTCCACGCCCTCCAGCTGGTACTTGCGGTACGACCCCGAGAACGATGGACGCAAAATGCAGCCCAAGAGGCATCTGTTCCTCACATATATATCTCCAATACACTACAACGCCTTCGCTCTTAAAGACACCCGAAACGCAACGGCGCTCACACCTCACACATAAATTCATACATAAACGCCGAACCAGTTCCTCCGCAAGTGAGACTACTGTTGTTGGCTG
This sequence comes from Eimeria sp. OTU-X, assembly GCA_904066255.1. Lineage (NCBI taxonomy): Eukaryota > Apicomplexa > Conoidasida > Eucoccidiorida > Eimeriidae > Eimeria > Eimeria sp. OTU-X. The sequence goes on along the minus strand of CAJFCX010000044.1, from coordinate 22,616 downwards.
AGCCACGAAACAGCCTTCCCTCCTGCTGCTGCAGCAAACAGCAGCAACAGGTGACGGGAAATAACGGCAGCCGAACTGGTCGCGAACCGGGCAGTTCAGACTCCCCCAGCATCAAATCCACAGCAGCTTCTTTTTACATAGTTGCACGAATACCAAAGGCGAATGGGACTCCGCTCAAGCAACACTGGTACATGTGCTGCAGACGGCTGTTGCTGCTGCTGCTATTGCGCTGCTGCAAGTCGTGGTGCCGTTCCGGACTAGACATCGTCTAAATAGAGGCACGGGAAATCGCCGTTGCTACATGGAGTGCAGCGGCCTGCAGCACATGTTACGGCTGCTGCCACAGCAACGCGCTGTGGTTGTGGCAGATGTGCTGCGGTGCTGCTGCCGATGCGCTGTTGCTGCAGCAGCTCTGTATGGCGTGAAGTGTTCGCCGGGATTTGGGTGTTTGTTGTATTTGTCTCCATGTGTACCTTCCAGCTAGCCAGCTCGCTAGCCCGCGTTCTACTGGTTTCGTGTGACTGCAACAATGTTTGAATTAAAATAGTTGGGCAGCAGCAAATTGGAGGAAGAAAGAAGACCATAAAATCCGTTTATGACCGCAACCCAGCCCACCCCAGAACAAAGGCGGAGGGTATCTGGCTGCCTCTTACGAACTCCTATGGGGATTGCAAGGTGGTGAGCCCCTTGTAAAGAAGCCCCAAACCCGACAGATTTGAGCTCATGTTCGGATCTCCAGCCATCCCAATCGAACGCACTGCCAGCAACGGGACCCTAAGAAACAGCAACAGCAGCAGCATCTGCGCTTCAAACCGCTACCCAATAACACACACGGGGACTAAATGTAAAATTGGCAGACTCCGCGTACAGCTGCGGCCATGAGTGCGCTTGCCACGCTAACTGCAGCAGCAACTGAAAGCGCGTACAGCCAGCCCAACAGCAGCAGAGGAGCAACAGCCACAACAGCAACAGAAGCACTAGCACCCGCAGCAGTTGGAAGTGTATGGACTTGCTGTTTGAGGACGACGTGAAATTCCCCGGGGAACCTTCCCTCGGTGATGGCCGTCACGTTGGGCAGAAACTCCTGCAGCCGCAGCAGCAGCTGCTCGTTAGGCAACGCCTGCGGCGAGCTCCACTGTAGCGCCAAACACAAATCGGCGCAGTCGCTCATTTTGCTCTCAGCTGCAGCAGCAACTTCTTCTGCTGCTTCATCGGGTGCGGGGGCTTCTTCGACCACCTCTGGGCCGCCGGCAGTAGCTTGTGATGCTGCGGATGCTGCGGATGAGCTGTCTGCTGGTACCCCTGCTGCCGTTGCGGAGGGGTTTTCTGCTGCTGCCCCTGCTGGCGCCGTTGCTGCTCCATCGGCAGTGCGTTCGCTAGGAGGAGCGCTGCTCCGCCCAGCCGAAGATGCTCCCAGCTGTGGTTGTTGCTGCTGGACTCGCCTTTTGAGTCTGAGTTCGTGGAGAATTTTGAAGGCACAGCACTCGGCATGTCTTTCTCGGTATTGCTTCCGCACGCGCAATCCACATCCCAATGAAACGTGGCGGCAACTCACAAACTTCTGCATATTCCGGTACCTGCAAACAAGGCAATGGCCCTTAAGCCGAAATCCAAATCCCGAGACACTAGACCTAAAGGCTTAAACCCTAGGCCTTCAACCCTAAACTTGCTGAGCAAAGACCCCTCAAACCCTCGCAGCCGCAGGCCAGCCTTGAGCCACCCAGTGCGGCGCGCTGCAGACGCCCGCACGGGTGGCACACAGCCGAGCAAATAAGCAGCAGCTGCCGCTGCCGAAGAGGGGCAGACACCGGATGTGGCTCAGCAATACCTGCAGCGAGGCTCGTGCTGTTGCAGCAGCTCCTCGATGCCCCTCACTCTGCAACCAGAGAGATAATGCTGGCAGCAACGCACAGCTGGGTTAAAGCGGCACCGATTTTCATGGAGAGATGCCTGCAGCAGCCCTCGCAGCGGAAGACATATATTCACTACACTGCGGCAACAAGGGCACCACAAATAGCATCAGCTACAGGGGCGGAGAGGCAGCAGCAGCACTAGGAACACAAATAGCAGCGCCAGTGGCGACGGAACAGAAGCATGCCAACAGGACGAACAACAATGTCGACAACTGCATCACAGACAGCAGCAACCTAAACCTCGTATGACAAAGCATCAACAGCATCGCGAGCGGCAGCATCCACAGACCCAACACAAGTAGTAATGCATACCTCCTTGCGTAGTACAGGAGTGCTGCAGCCGACGTCTCGGAATCTGCAAAAGATTAAGACTGTGGGGCAAGTGGCCTCGTGCTGCTCCACCTCGGCCAGCGGCCCCTCTACTTGGCAACCCCCTTCGAAGCCCAAACAACGCACGCGCAAGGCACGCGCCTGCAAGCAGGTGCAGCAGCAGTAGCAACAGCAGAAACGGGAAAAAGACAGTTGGAGACAGCTGATAGCCACAGTGGGCGGAGGGAGGGACAACAAGTGACAGCAGGCTGCCATGCACACAATGGAGTCAGCAAGTGCAGGAGGAAATATAACACCAAAAAGCATATGCGGCCAAATCGACACCGCGCCGCCGCTCATTGCTGCATATCATTGCTACAGGTCATAGCTGCACTTCATTTTCTGCAGCTAGTTACTGCTGCAGCTCGCTGCTGCAGCAGTTTACCGCTGAAGCAGGTGTGCTGCTGCTGCAAGTGCATCTGCTGCTGACCCTTGCGGATTTTTCGCCAGAGACAGTGCTGATGCCAAGTCCAGCGTTTGCAGAGCGGCAGAGAGGACAGGCGGTTGACTGTTGGTGGATGATACGCGTGGTGATGTGGCTGTACAGACAGTGCAGGCAAAACGAATGACCGCAGCGGGTGCTGCAGTTTGCTGCGCCATCATAACAAATTGGGCAACGCAGATCCTCTGGCACTTCTTCAATGAACGTCCTCCGCACAGGGACCAATGTCCCCAGGAAGCCAGAAGGGATTGTTGCCGCCTCATCACCGACCGTAGGTCCTCCTGTTGCTGTCCCTCCTCCTCCTCCTGCTACTGTTTCCCCTGCTGCTGCGTTAGTTGAGGACGAGGATCGGCCGACCTCTGCAGCTGGAGCGGACCCAGTTCCCGTGCTCGTCATGTTGGTTGGTTCCGTTGCTGCTGTTTGTGCTGCTGTGCTGCCGATGCCGCTGTGTTCCCTGCAGCAAGGGCTAATACCCTTTCTGGTGCCACTGTGACCGCTGCTGCTTGGGTCGTAGCCTCCCCTGCAGTTGTGCTGCCGACTAAAAGCAGGCCAGATGCTGTCTGCGCCGGTGTTGCGCAGGTGGCCAGTGCATGCACAACTGGAACGCAACTCGTCTGCCAATGTGCGCGGATTTTTGGATCTGTGGAGAAGAATAGATGCTGTAGAAGAGAGGGGAGAGAGAAACGAAGAGGATGTTTGGGTCTGCAGTGGGGTCCTGAGTCCTGGGCTGGTGGGTGCTGTACATACACCGGAACGCCTTGCTCGTGTTGCAGCTGCTGCTGCCGAAGCCGGTGTGTGCGCAGCAAAGTTTACAAATAATTCATTACCTGAACTTTATAATAGTCTTCGGTTATAGCGAACTGCATTCAAGCGTAAAAGAGGCGGTGGCGGGCAAGCAGATGACTGCCAGCCGTGGGGTGTTGCTAACATCCCCCACCACTGCGCGGTGTGCAGTTGTTGCTGCTGCTGCTGTGATGGCTGAACTAATTCACCCGTCATGTCGAAATTAACATTACTATCAATTTTTCATATTTTTATTGAATCTGTTCGTTGACGTGGCTGCAGCAGCAGCAACAAATTCCACCCCGGGTGCAGCGGGAGCTCCGACGTTCTTTGAGTGGTTTGTCTTCTAGGTTTGAAGCTCTCGATAGTGTTTAGTTCCTATTAGTACTGTCCTTCTTATCGTTTTAGTCCATGAAGAGCCGCAGACCGTTACAGGCTCAGTGAATACTTCAGTACGCCTGTTCCTGCTTGGCTGTCCCACAACGTCGACAAATCACAGGGTACAGGATGTAAAACAGGCCCCCCAACTGAGGAATGCTCGCAGCAACTGCTGCCGCTCACGCAGCAACTTATAGCACCGGCAACGATACACCCTCGCCTAACAGCATCGGTTGCTGCTGATGGTCACAGGTTTACCTCACCTCCGGGCTTATGTTGCATCCTCGAGGCCGCGTGTGGCTCTGAGGAACGGAAGACGGCAGAAAGAAAAGCAACAGCGGTAGAAACTGCAGCATCAGCAACACCGACCAAGGCAGGTGGGGAGGCCTCTGCACTGCTGCACGTAGGCGGGCGTGTTGTTGCTGCTACGACGTCCTTGCCTATGCTTTTATTTGTTTGTTTCGTTTGCATTTTTGTGTCTAAGTTGAAATATGTAGCACTATGGAGTGCGTAAGCTGAATAGGAAAAATTTGATTATGGCCGGCATGGCCGCGGTGCTGACCCCGGACAAGAGGCTGCTAGCCCTGGAGACAGCAAAAATGCTACGGAGTTGTTCTGCTCTGGATTAATGCACCCATTGCGGCTTTAGTTGTATATACACCGCAGGCACAAACACTGAGAACGCACCCTGCAGACGTCCCTCGGCGTCAGTACACCAAAACGAGTCCCGTTACTCTCCGTGTCTTCTGTTGCTTTTAGAGCAGAAGGTAAGTAATGCTGTGTTGAAGCGGCTGCGGCAGTATTGCAGCAGTACTGCAGCAGCGCCATAACCGTGGTGTCACGTGCTACACTTGAAGAATCACTAGCTGTTGCTGCGGACAAGAAGATTAGCAGCACTCATCTAGTTGTGGAGTCCTCATGGTAGTGAGGAAACTCTTCTTGCCGATGAGGCCCACCAAGACACCGCAGCGAGACAGCAAACAGACCCTTTAAAAAGCGCAGCAGCAGCAGCAGGCACACAATCATTGAAAACAATAATCTGGTGCACCACCGGCAGCAGAAACAACACCTGCCGCAGTCCCAACAGAGCATACTGACGCCTATCTGCACAGGCCGCAACCGCAGCAACACCAGCAGTAGCAAGAGCACCGGTAAAGTGACAGCAGCAATACGTGCTACCCACTCGCACTGCAGCAAGCCGAATAGCCGATATACTTGCAAAAGAGGAGTGTGGGGTGGCAGTTGCAGCACCTCCTCATCCACAAGCAGCGAAAGGTCAACATACACCTGAACGCCAGCAGCAGTGCACTGCCCTGTTGCTGCCGCTACTGCTACATCTTCTCCTGCATCTGTTTCCGTCGCTGTTGTGGCGAGTTCCTTTGGATGCGAGACACACGTCAGCCTCTGCATCTCCACTGCGCCTGAAGAACCCTCAGAAAATGATTTGTTTCCTTCAGAGTGTCCTCTTTCCAACTGTGCAGATGCTGCAGAGGCCGCTGCTGGCGATGGTGCTGCGACTCGCAAACGGCCGTCTGCTGCCAAATGCAGCAGTGGGAAAGACTGCCGAAGGGTCCCATCTTCATCAAGGACAAGTAGACAGACAGATGACCTTAGAGCTTTCTCTCGTTGCTGCTGCTGATGCTGCTGTGCTGAAACAACGGCTGAAGGCGAGCGGAAGGCATGAAAGGAGACGAGCGTGTGGGCATGGACCAGAGGATGCTGCAGCTGCAGCAGCTGCTGCAACAGCGACCGCAGCTGCCACGCATGCATATAGCCGCAGAGACGCCTGCTGCTGCGCGAGAGGACTACTGGAAACCCGTGGAAGGCGCAGCTGGAGCCAACATAGACACATACACAGCTCCTCCTGGGGTGTTTGCCAGTGCTACTACAGCTAAAGAATATGATCGGTGCAGTGCTGTTGGGGCAGATTTCAGTTGCGTTTGCTGGGTACAGTATCGCTGCTATGCTCGGGTTTGGGTCTAGGGGTTAGCGTTTTGCGCACTTTTCTGCCAGGGCCTTGAGCCCTGCTACTGTTGGAGTCTCCTCTACGGACAAGACTTGAAGGTCCCTCGTCATCGCCTCCGCAGCGGTCAGCCCGTCGAAGCAAACCTGCGGGCCAGATGCATTAACACCACAATTGTGAGTGCACGCCTATGCCTAACGGCCCCCTGCAGCGATATGTTCAGCGCAAGCTAAAGCGCATTCACCGTACGCAGCAACAGCAACAACCACAGCAGGCTGACCAGCAGCACGCGCAGGTAGCACGATGAGCAGCCGCACCGGCAGGGGACGATTCTCGTTATGTTCCCTCCCCTTTGTATATCTCTCAATGTGTGCGCATGCGTGTGTTGAGTGTCTCAGTTAGCTAACCTGGGTTTCATGGAAGAAGTAGGGCTGCTTCTTGAACCGAATGAGGGCGGCGTAGAACCCTCCCTGTTGCGTTTGTGCGCTGAGGAGTTTGGCAATGGCAAGGGAGAGCAGAAAGGGCAGCGCAAGAGCCGCCGACGTTTTTGTGACTTCAATTAGAATGACAATCAGCGCAATGTTGGTTTGTGTGACGCCCCCAAGAAAAGAGACAGCCCCCACCAATGCATAAGCCCCAGGACTAGCAGCAGGCCCCCCAGCAGCAGCAAACGTAAACACAGATCGCAGGCGCAGCATCAGCAAACCCATCAGACGACCGTAAGACGCCCCAATCTGTAACACACAAGGCCGAGGAACAAACAATGCTGAAGCGAAGTCCTAAACCCTATATCCCAAAGAAATACCTGCTTAAGACATCAGACACGCCACCAAAAAAAGACACATTGCCACAGCGTACGCGCATACACGCAACTGGGGATACAGACAATCCTGCACTCTAAACCTTGAACCCACAGTGAGGAACACAACTACTGTCAAACTCGGAGTCTTTCCAAACCCTGATGCCTAAAGCCTAGACTCTGGACGGACTGTCAGGGCTGGGATGAAGATGCCTGCTGGCACCATGAGGCCGAAGGAGAAGACCGTCAAAATCGTCTTGAAAAACAAAACGCAACAAAGTTCCAGGGCGAGGCCTCCGTCAACTCGGTAAGCGTCGGAGGGGGCGGGGCCCTGAATGCCGCTACTGTTGCTGTTGCTGCCGCTGCTGCTACTGCTGCTGGCACGGACGCACATGTTCAAGGGGTCCGCTGAGGCATCTGCGCTGCAGCGAGAGAATAAATTCTCTGAGCACCGCAGCAAGCAACACTAAAACCTGAAGCCCTCAGGCTTACATGCGCCGTGGCCCTTCACAGCATTCTCCTATTGCTATTACTACTAGGTCACTGCGGCCTTGGAGGGTTTACTGTTCGATTTCGGCTACATGCTGTAGGGCTGCGGTTTGGGTTTGAAGTGCTACTGCTTGCCCAGCAAGACAGCAGAAGTGTGTCGCATCATCGGCAGAGCGTAGTTGGTGACTGAAGACACGGCGGCTACAAGGGCAGCCTCCTTTACGGGGCTGCATCCGTTGCCCAGGAAGGTTTTGTGCATGCGCAGCCACTTCATGCATAGTCGCACGAAGACGGGGCCCAGCAGACCCCCCAAGACACCCAAACACGCAAAAGGAACCAATTCCCAAAAGCCGTAGCTGCTGCAGCATACAAAGACATCTCCACTCACATAACACCCCCCGATGTATAACATCAAACAACACCGCCGCCAACGCCATTGCTGCTGCTGCTTCTGCTGGTTCTGTATCAGCCTTAAACCATAATGCAGAAGAAGATACTCACAAAGTATAGCGCGTAGACTGAAACAACGTGGGTGCCGCCATAGGGTCTAGGCTACCAAACGCATGCATCGCTATTGCAGCAGCCACGCAGCAGCAACAGCAGAGCCAGAGGGTCTTCTGAGCTCCGAATGACTGCTTGTTGACAGGAAGATGAATGCCGCCAAGGCCCCCCCCCATTTCCTCAAAGGCAAACAAAACGCCCCCTATCGGTGCAGAAAACGCGCACCCGACGCCTGTCAAGACAAGCACCCACGTCTAAAACTCTAAGCGATGGCTGCTAAGGGTCAGTTCAGCCGTGAAAAGTTGCCTCGGGAGTTCAAAGTTTCGGCCCCACAGCTCAACTCTCTCTAGTTGTGGAGCATATTCAGCATGATCAGCCCTTCAGGAGTTTGTTGTCTACGTGCATCGATGCTTCCGTGACCCACCGGCTGCGCAGGCTGCAAGCAGAATGGCGTTGAGGGGTTCATCGTTGTCCCGGGATTTTATGGCGGTTCCTTGAAGACGGCGTCTGCGGTGTACAGACAGCGGGTGATGCTTGGGAGTTGCTCCTACTACTGCTGCTGCCTCTGCAACAGTAGCCGCTTCTTGTGAGGCCGTTGGGGGAAAACACGACGCTGCCACGGAGCGCTGGCTGGCGGCAGACAGCCGGATAGCAACTGCGGCGGCGAAGGCTGCAGCGTGTTGTTTAAGGCGCTTGTACACCCCAGGTAACGCGACGGCGGCGCGGCGCGCGGCGGAGAGCATCAGAAAACCCAAGCAGCAGCTGATGTGCACCATGGGCCCCTCCTTACCCAGCGAGAGGCCGCTTCCCACTGCCAATGACAGAGTCAGTAACTTCACCGTCAATACACGAGGAGAGAGAAAGCTACTGTCTCGAAGGCCGCTCATAAACACCTTCGCGTCTGCAATACCTGCCGCAAGCAGCATCCGGCAGCAGTCAGCAGCAACAAACGGACGCAACCGCAAGTGATACAGTATACACGGCAAAGAGCAAATAGAGCAAATACACAAAAAGTGAACCCCATAGGAAAAGCTGAAAAGCCAAGACGCACCAACACGAAAACCCTCACGAACCTTCTCCCGGCTTGAGGACTACAGCAGGCTAACTCAGGATACAGACACACGAGAAAGGAAGCAATAGCCAGAACAACTCCATAAAGCAGCAGCCAAGAGGCAGACCCAAGGGATCAGGTGATCCTTCGGGTGCGACGCAGGGACAGAAAGCTCAGCACGAGGCAAGACAGCAGACAGAAAAACCAACAAACAAAAGACCAGACTGAGGAGGTACGCTGCAAGGGTCCCAGCAGCAAGCGCGGGAAACAACACCGTGCAAAATCTTAGTAGAGAATGCATACAAGTATGCATACACTCCAGAAGAAGGCAGACGACGGGGCAGCCGCTCAACATTCCCCTCATCCCTCAGCCCCACCCAAACCCTAACCCTAAACGGTATACCGTAAACCCTAGCCCGCTGCCCCACCGGATCCTGCCGCTTGTGGGGCGAACGCACACACGGCCGCTGCTGCTGCAGTAGCTGTAGCGACGGAGACCGTGAAAAAACCGCAGAAGTTCACAATATCTGCTGCAAGACCCTCAGCTCCCAACAAGGACGCCCAAGAGTGCCAAGGGCTTTCCCCCGCAAAACCCTTAGGCACACCCGCCAGGCACATCCTTCGAAGACACAAGTAGCACCGAGAATGGCAGAAACAGCAGCAAACAAAGCAATTGAAGCAAGAAAGTGGACCGCAGTAAGCATCGGCGAGTCAGCAGTGAAGCAAGGGCAATCCAAAGCGGCCAATGATATCTAAATACACACTGCAAACTTCCAATTGCGTCGTATACCAAGTGGCTTTGTGTTTAGTGGCTTCTAAGTATGTGTTTTCGCGGTGATTTCTGTACACCACGCATGGTTTGATTTGCCGCTTACGTCTGGGATTTGAAGGCAGAATCGCGGCAAAGACCGCCGCGAAAGTCAGCTATGACCTCCGAGCTTAGCTGTATGTATACCGCAGCTGCAGCCGTCGCAATGCCCGTTGCTGCAGCAAGGATCCATATTTCCAGCTTTGCCGCTTGTCCAGCAGCAAGCTTCAGCAACTGCGCCAGGAATACCAAGTGGTGTAGCAGCTGCTGCAGCAGGAAGCCGGGGGAAGCTGCGAGGCAACTCAGCAGTAGCCGCAGCGCCTGCTCAGGGCCGCGCGGATGCTGCTGCTGCCAGCCGTTGTTGCTGCTGCTGTTATTAAATGGATACCAAGGAGATGGTTCTTGATCCCACGAGTCTGCGTGTTGCTGCTGGTGTTCTTGTTCTGGCTGCTGGTGGTGCGGTTCCGCTGAAGCGTCTAACTTCGCCCTAGCTGTAGGCAAGATACAAGAATGCAGCAGCAAACGCGAAGACTGCTGCTGTTCCGTGTGCTTCAGTTGAAGCAATCCGCCTTCTTCATTAGGGTGTACCCCTGACTGCTGCTGCTGCTGTGCAGCCGGATTCGTAGGTTGCTTTAGACCCTCAGCGTCTAACAGAAGGGAGAAAGCTCCTGTGTCTTCCGTTGCTGCCGCTGCTGCTGAGCTTGCAACCCCTCTCCCCTGCTCCTGCAGTGCAGCATTTCTCCGCTGCAGCAGAGCAAACGAATCTTCATCGTCCCCCATGCTGCCGCTTCTGCTGCCGGTGGTGCTGCAGCTGCAGCAGCTGCAACAGGGGAACTAGCGGCGGCACCACCTAACAAGGCAGCGTCCAACCTCCTAGTTCAAATGCTGATGCAGAGCAGAAGATGCATCAAAGAATGCGGCAACTACTGCTGGTCTTGCTGCTGCTGCTGCGGTTCTCGCCAGTGTTGCGGCTACTGCTGCTGCTCCTGCTGGTGCTCCTCGTGGAGTGGAGGGGGGAAAGCCGTTGCTACGAGTGTTCGGAACTGATCCTTTTGATTTCTGCGTCTTTGTCGCATCAGAACTTTCTCCTCTACCTATACTGCCGCTGCTGCGGTGGCCCCTGGGGTTGCTGTCGTCCCCTTGCCTGGCGCTCCACCCTCCCTGGCGTTTTCTACAGTAAATTAATGCTCACAAGCTTGAACTTTCATGGTATAAGGCGAGTATCTGCAGCAATAGAAGCAACAACCACAGCAACAGCAGCAATAATAGCAACAGCCGAGGCAGCGGTCACTGGCCCTGCGATGCTGTGCCTTCCGTTCTAGTAGCAAATGTCTTCTTCGTCTTTGTGAGAATGAATTTACATTTAGCTCCGTCTTTTTGCAAGTTTACTTTGGATCAGAAGCTGCTGCCCAGTAGCGGCCTCCTGCTGCTGCTCCGGTGTCTTGAGGTCACTGTTGCGGTATTGGCTTTAGGTTCAGCGCGCCTAACGAACCCCCGGATTTCTAGAATTTGTGACGCATGCGAAAAAACGTTAGTCTATCGCAAGGCTTTTGTATCTTTTCAGGTATATAGGCAGTCCCTCAGGTGTACAGGCAACGTCGAATCACATAGCCGCTTGTCAAGTTTTTTATCTCCACCCGCAGGTACAGCGGAACTAGACCCCTTGGGTTTGTTCTGCCCAATATTATTGTACTTCCCTGGGGCAAATCCATCTTCCCATTGTCTTGTTTGTCTGCACACGCAGACCAAGCACCCAAGCAGCAGAGTCTCTCCGATATTAGCATGTACCGCTGGCATATGAGCCTTTTATTTGCACTAGTATGCAACAGACATCCAAGCAGAAGACTTTGGCAATCGTCTACCGCCTTAATGCATAGGTCAAATAAGGTTTGTCTGTGTTTGCATGCAGTACCGTTCTGCCCCGGCAACTGCAAGTTGCCGCGCCCGGTGGGACTCACTGCCGCCAGCCTGTCGCATCTCCAGGCGGTTGAGCTGCTCCACTCAGGACAACTGCATTTCGGACACTGTGGGTGGATGCCAGCTGCTTTAACAGAACACACTGCAGGAAAATTTGTCTCCGTTGCAACCCGCAGTGGTCCTCGGCCGACCGAAGTCGAGTTCCCTCTCGTTGCATCACCACTGCATGTAACTGAAATTTAGGGCAACGCTGGAGCATACGTACAAGCAACACTGAAGAAAAACGCCGATGGGTCACATGCCAACGCACTTTCCCTCTGTCCTAGTCGCTGGCCTGCGCTGCTAAGCCCCTTAAGGAATGTCCCCGTCAATCAGACCGTTGAGTGCAAACTCCCCATTAGAATAGGCCTGCATAGGTAGCCTCAGCGAACAAGCCTGCCAGCTAACTGCACCTCTCTACAAGCCAGCTCAGTTCGCGTGTGCATGCCCCTTGAGGGTGCAGTCGTCCTCCTGGCTGCAGCCGAGTGAAATGCAGTTCTTCCTTGGCTCACACGCGCCTCAATCCGTACTGGGCTTCCTGCTCAATCGACTGGACTTTCCAACAGCGGAGGGCGAAGACGATTACAACATCCCAGTTCAAGCTGTACGGAAAGAGCCAGGGAATTCGTATGGCCAGTATATATAGAAAGTGTGAGGTCATACAAGCTCCTGCACTGGCCAATATGGAACTAACTCCCTAACCCCTCATCAGACGCATCAATTGAAAGCATCCCCTTGCATGGTTATCCACATTATATAAACCACAGACTTTACAGCGTAATCTTCACGCAGTGCTTGCGTTTGAGTAGAAAACAGCAACAGTCGATGGAGCCGGCTGTACGTACACCTCAAGGGCCCGCTCGCCACTTTGACTAACGCAGCGGCTACCAGCTGGAGCTCAACCTGCCTTATGAGCGCGGCAGCGCCGCAGCAGCAGCGGCAAAGACACGAATAAATTACGAGCATACAGTCAGCGCCGTGAGACGCAAACAAATGCCAAGAAATCTCAATAATATTCAACAGTACCAACTGGAAGGGATGCAGCCGCTGCTGCGGCACCAGCAGCCACAGGTGATGCTACAGTGGTAGCCCAAGCAGCGCGTGCTGCCGCAATCGCTTATGCTGACGGAGTTGCTGTTTCTGCAGCAACCGGTTAGTGTGCGCTTCTGCAGAAGCTGCTGCAGAGTACAAGCCGTGCATGCTGTTCAAGCCGAGACGCAAATATCCCTTTTTCTGCTTCGCCCCTTCTCGCACTTTGCAAGGGAGGCGACGTTGTGGAGGCACCCCAAGTACCTGTATCAGTGCTGTGCTCAGTAGCCGAATCTGCTCCCCAACGTGCTGTAGTCGGCAGCAGCCCCCACTGACCTGACGGGCTGCTGCTGCTCCTGCCGCTGCATTGCAGCAGGAATTGCAACATGCGCGCCACGCTGCTGCGGTAAGGGGGCAGGGACAGTGTCGAGGCTCGCTTGAATCTTGATAATCGGCAACATATCCGGGTCGGCAGTGAACGATGGAGGTGATTGAGGAGCTGCCGCTGCTGCTGCCGCTGCTGCTTCTTTCAGCGTTGTGGGGGCTCTCCTCCTGTCAAAAGACTCGGGTTTCAAGGTGGCAGAGGAAGAGCCGTAAGCTTTGTAGGTGGTACCGCCAGTGCTCCCCCTTGCTGATGCTGCTGCTGCAGCTGCAGCGGCAGCAGCAGCAGCTGCTGCGGCATTGCCGAACTGCTGGCGCCGCGCCAGAGACGTATTCGCTCTCACGCCTCCATAGGCAGCTGCAGGCTGTCTCCTTAGCTGCATCCCCCCGCTGGCAAGCCGTCGGGTTCCTGCGGATACAGCTCTCCCTCTCCTCAACGATGCTGCGGAGTATATGCTGCTGCCGCGGATGCGGCGCGCTGCCGCAGACTTGAAAGCAGCAGCTGACTTCAGCGTCTCCACTGCCTGCTGATGAGGCGTGCGGACCTTTCCCGTCCTCCTTCCAGCAAGAGCAAGGGCCTTTGAAGCCGCACTCCGAGGTGGCAGGCGAGCAGCAACAGCGCCCAGCCGTCCTCGACGCTGTGCCACTCGCGGAACCAAGAATGCCCCTCTGCGGCCACTGACACCTGTCCTTGCCAACGCAGGGGAACTCACTTTCTGCCTCTGCTGCTGCTGCTGCTGCTGCTGCTGCCGCTTGGCCTGCTGCTGCTGCCTCTCCTGCTGACGCCGCGAGGCAATCAAGGCATCCAGAGGCAAGTTAATCTTGTCTTCCACACTAAGGGTGCGAGTCTTCTGTTGCTGCTGCTGCTTCTCCCGGGCGAGTGAGCCCTGTTGCTGCTGCTGTGGCCGTGCGTTGTGTTTGTTCTGCTGCATCGGCCTCTGACTAAATCTCACCTGCTGCTGCTGTTGCTGTTGCCTCACCGGTTTCTTGAACAGGCCGCCTCTCCTGTTGGTGCGCTGTGGAGCTGCGCCCTTCTGAGGGCTGTTCAGCGAGGAACCCTTGGGGCCTCTCCGCTGCATCTTGATCAGCTCATCAAGCGAGCACCCAATTTTTGCTTGGACGTCCATGTTCCCGACTTTGCTGCTGTTGCTGCTACCGCTACTGCTGCTACTCTTTTGTACGCCTGCTGCAATGCATCAAAGGCCGCAAGCTCCCTTGAGGTCTGGTCTGAGAGACAGCAGAAAACAGTCAACGAACACCCCTCCAAGCTCCCTGAATCAAAACCACAAGCAAACCCCAATCCCCCCACCCCAGTGCTGCAGAGATCTCTGCCACGGCAGTTCCTTCGAGCGACGTTCAATAGCAAGACAGAGAGACGCGGGATAGGCAGCAAAGATGAGCGCGAGAAAGCAGCACCAGGAAACCCTTCGACCGCCAGATGCTGCTCATGCTGCTTCCGCTGCGGCTCATCATGTCAGGACGGGGCTGAGCTGGAAGCATGCAACAAGTCAGCGACGTTTAGACGGTGTGCAAGTGGCTATGAAAGGGGGATAAGGAGGCACAGGCGCCAGCGCATCCTACTGCGGCTGCTGCAGCTGCAGCTGCGGACGGCGCCGCAGGTGGTGCCGTCGCCCTCTTTCATGGATTCCGACCCATTTCAGTGACAGCGACTGAGAAAACGTTCGAGAAAGCTCACGGTTTTAAACGAATAGATGATTGGTGAAGCTGAGCCAGTGCCCGCCCGCTGCAACGGAACCGGTAGGGGAAAGAAGCGGTGAAGAGGGCTACCGGCAGAAAGAAATGCAGGAAAAGAAGAGGCTGCTGTAGCTACGTCCTCTTGGATAATATTAAGCAACGGAGCGCATGGCCTGCAAGTTCAGCACCGCGGCGTCTCGGACGCCCTGTCCATACACCCGAAATAAAGCCACGCACGTCGATCTGCCGTTTTCCCGAGACCCTCTACTTAATATTCGCCTTTCTCTGTCCAAAAGAATAAATAATCCACGAGAAGATGAAGAAAACACGAAAAGCCACCACCTGCGTTGCTGCTATGCTCACAGTTTAGACACCGGAACACCCCGCCGCAGCGGCTTCCGCCAGAGTCAGCAGGTGGTGCAGCTTCAGCTTGCGCGGCAGCGGGCAGTAGCTTTCGTCAAGTTTTCACGTAAAAGCCGGATATTGTAAGGGTGTGAGTGGATTTTGTTTGCCCCTGATACAGGAATTAGAGCGCTAGGGCGTTGCCGCAAACAACAGGAGGCATTAGCAGAAGCATCTGCTGCTCCTTTATGCCTTTAGCGAGCAGCCCCACAGAACACGAGCGAGTTTTCTCAGCTTCCTTAGGGGTCTGCATCATGTTGCAATAAAGAAAGCAGGCAGAAATAAGAACAGCGACACCAGCTACTAGCAGAAGAGGAGCTGTTGGCACACCACGCAAGTTTGGACGCGGCTTTGGGCGGGGGCAGCGTACGGGGGAAATTTGGTGGACAAAAATATATGGCCTAGTGCCTTTATTGCACACAGAGGAGCGTCGGCTCAGAATCATGATAAATATGGAGATAGGCTGAATATGGAGGGGGTTTTTACTCACTCGCGTGCTTGCGGAAGCTTGAGACGTGCAGTACCGAGGGCTCGTGAGGCACCGATTAGCAAATTTTCAATGGGGGAAACAATTATTTTTCGTTCTCAATGGGCCATTTCAGAGAACGGGCGGCGGCGAGCTCACAGCAAATGCGAAACGACTTGGCCTTGCCAGACAGCATCACGCCGTGGATGCCTGCTTCTTTGCATAGTGGGAACTTATCTTGACACTGTATCAGAGACTACATCTGCAAACTGTGGATAAACCCGTTACATGGAGGTGAGGCTGCTTGTAAGGTCGCTGTCTGACAGGTACCATGCGACACACGACGATGCATTGCAAGCAGGTGTTGTCTGCCCAGCTGGGGAGGAAGGTTGCGCAGCAAGGAGGCCGGGCTAATAGGAAAGAGGAGAGAAGTTAAACCGGGGTGTGGCAACAACCCAGATAGTAGACGGACGCCCCGAACCTATCCGTCTCTAGAACTCTGTCCTGATTAAATTGATGCGTGCACAGCTGAGCCATGAAAGCCCAAAGGTGCAAGTTGGCCCCAATTTGGCAGACGGGACGAAATCTGTTTAGGGTAAAAGGCAAACAGCTGAGCTGGGCCCCACCTCGTGTGCAGCTGTGCTGTTGTTCTCCGCATATTGGTGGTGCGTGTGTGTTGGGGGCTTGTTCAGTGAGTAAAGGGAGAAAAACAAACATATGGAATACAAGGAAGGGCGGCCATCGCCCCGCCAGCCATTAAGAAACCTCGCATGCACATGGCTCGTGCTGCGAGGGCCTGGCTGCACAAGATGAGCAGAGAAGCAACAGAGGAAGCACACGGAATAGCGTGTTTTCTTCCGCTTATTGTCAACAAACCCCAGCAGGATGATACCTCTGCAGGGACATCCTTTCAGCAATAATAAACAAGCACTTAACAAACTAAACCAACAAGAGCACGGCGACGCGACGCCGTCTTGTGTACTTTTGCAGGGAAGCAAACCTATAAAGGGGGCGGACACACAGCTGGAATCCTTCGGTAATCAGGAGCACGACAAAGGCTGGAGGGTGTGCATACACCCTAACTAGACAAACCGACGCGCATCTGCCGCTTGCGCTCCAAATCCGCATTTTCCTTCTCTAACGTCTGCGCTGGGCCGCCCGGCGGCCACAGCGTAGAGACACCTGAGCAGCGAGTGGAGCCGAGATATCTCGCAGCTTTCGCATGCAAACACCAAACAAACAGCCAAAAACAGGTAGAAGACAACCAAACTGAAACGGGCTCCTGACAAATGAAAGCTAAACAACGCCCAGAGAAGACGCCTCTGACGCTGGCCGCGGGACCACACGGGGTCGAACCGCTTACGCGGGATAATAATACTCATAATAATACAGCAGAGAACATCACTGAAGTGCCCACTGGAGGCAGAGCCAAGTCGGCTCACGAGCTGTCCATACACCCGAGATAAAATGGGTTCAAACCATCTGAGAAGAAGACGGAGAGCAGCTAAACAGCGCCCTCGATTTCAAATATGCCGAAGAGGACAAACACTGAAATCTCGAAGAGAAGACGCAACCGGGAGAAGGGTGCCGTTGAAGTCCCCCAGATCCATGGGGACCAAAGAGCTGCAGGACTTGCTGTTGTCTCTTCATCTTGTCCTTTCTGCCGAAATACAACACGCGGAAAGTGTGAAGCCCCGTCATCTTCGCCTCTGGCGTTCAACAAAATTGTTACTGCTCTAAGGGGCCCCCTCTCCTTTTGTCTGCGAGACTGTCATGGCCTGTAGCTGAGCAGCGAGCTGCAACAGAATAGCCGTCTCTGCAGGTATACCGGGGGAAGAAGAAGATTCCGCAATAGGGGACTTTTCGGGCTGCTGCATGGTGCGCTTGCTGCTGCTACGGCCACGTTGTCTAGGGCGCGCGCCTGCGGACCCTCCGCGTGAGAGCGCCCCTAGGGGGGGCCCTCCTACCGAGGTGGTGCTGCTTTGCGTCCGTTGCTGCTGCTGCTTGTTATGCACGTTCATCAGCCCTCCACGCGGCCTCTCGCCCGTGCCTGCGGAATTGATGAGACACCTGGGCGTCTGTCTACTGCTCCAACTCGACAAATTTCCTGCCCTTGCTGCCTCTCGTTCGTCGAAGAAGTCGCGGCGGCCCAGCTGCAGCGCGCGGTGGCGATACAGAAGAAGCTCCACCTCGCCGTGTGCATGCGTACACCTTTCATTTTTGAGACAACTACCCGACAGCCACGAACGACACATGTTGGTCTTGTAGTGGTTGGCAGTTCGGCGCAACTCCTGCCGACTATGAGCAAACGTACAGCTGCCCCCCTCGAGAACTGCAGCACAACACCAGCTAAATCGGAAGCACCCGCGCATCAACTTGCAGCACGCACGAGTGCATGTAGACGCAACAGAAAAACACACTACAGTATGCAGTGACGGCGGGTGCAATTCACGCCGTTGGAGCGCTGTACCTGCTGCCGCACTTAAAGGTCCCAAGAAGATCATACAAGCTGGAGCAGCGGCGAAAGTTACCCAACGAAACATGGTAGTAATATGAAAATTACATGCATTTACTGCACTTGTACTATATATTATCACAGAGGATTTGTAGGGCATTAAAGTACGTTGTGTCCGCGAGCTTCACAAATTACTGTAGATGTATTGCAAGGAGCACACGACATACATCTTGGGCATATCTCGCCTGCTTTTATTGCAGGGCACATCATTGTCTTGGAGAGGTGAGGGGGAGGCCGCAATTCTTCTTCGGAGTGCGCGAAGGGGCAGTTCAGTCCGTTGCGGCAGTACCCTGAGGCGAGGTGCCTGCAGAGCTGTGTCTTGTGGAACGCACGGCGTCTGTCAGCCACAATGGTGTGTTCAAGAGGGAGACAGCTAAGGAGCGGATGCGACAGAGACAGCAGCTGATTCTTCAGGTCCCCAGTGAAGGCTGGTGAACCTGCAGACAGCTCCAAAGCGGCTGAAGGCGCCGATGAGACGGTCGAGTGCGAAGCAAGAGAAACAGCCTCATCACTGCGTCGATCGACCAAAGAACTCTTCAGCAAACTGGGGCGTGTTGTGTCGGCGTTCGCCGTCGCCGAGAAGAGCAGGGGCGGCCGGTATGCAGGGGAACCAAGGGGCCTTGATATACTTGAGCAGGACCCAGCGAGGTTCCCGCCTTCGGATGAGCCCGGCAACAATGCTCCCAAAGGGAGAGCTGCGGGAACGTCATGCGGAGAAGACATTAAAAAGAGGAAAATCTGAATGGAAGGTCACACCCACGGCCTCCAGATCTCAAACCGGGCCTCCAGCGCTCCGCCTGGTGCTGGACATGCGCCGCGACCTCCCACAGAGGAATAACAAACCGAGGAGGAAAATAGAACGAAACTTTTAGCGTTGTGCAACTGGAGAAAACAGACCCTGCACGAACGCCCAAGTCCACGAGCCAAACCAGCAGAACGCCACGAAGGGATCACACACTCCGCGGAGCGCAGCTTCTACAGAAATTTCGGTGTCCCGAGACTGCGGGAACCGATTTCGTACATAATGGAGGGGATTCGTATAGAATGCGCTGCAAACCTTGCATGCAAAGGAAGAAATGGGGCTGAAGTGTGGGGAACGGATGTAGACACGAGCGCCGCAGCCTCCACACCACAGATCCAGGAGAGGGTCTCCGCAATACTGAGGCAACCCTAAGATTAAAGTACAGTAGAAAACTATTTGCATAGCCAGTGTTGTCTGTGAAAATGGTCCAATTCCTCCTGAACTATCAGCGCCGTTGCTGCTCATGCGTGCTCGCGATTGGCAGAGGATAGCAAGCAACGCAGCGCCAGGATGCAGATATGATTATTTTTGCCCCCCGGCAAGCTTCGTTCACATTATTGACAAAAACACAGGTGCCTCCCGTTCCCAACACTGTAAGTCCAGCGAGGTTCCAGGGCTTTTTGTGTGTGCTTGGCGGGAATCTCATGCAGCGTGGGCTCATACTTGGTATATGTATCTCCACTTTCCAGAAGAGTGCGACGTCAGGACGCCCCAGTTGTATATGGCGTTAGTGTGCTCGTCAAAATGGTGTGGTGCTTGGATGCGCGGTTGCCTTCCCGCAATTTTGGGAGTCTACCACAATCTGTCTCAAGCTGGAAAGTGTGTCCGAATTTAGCAGGAGTCCTTACACTGTCCTAGTAGTAAACCATATCCAAAGCTGCACACAAGCAGCCTGCATGCATGTAGAGGCCTTCAGCAATGGTCAACAGTATTAGCATGCGGCGAAGGAAGCGCTGTTGTGCTTGCATGTGCGGTGGAAGGATAGTTGCAGTGAATTGTGTCGTAACTCATATCAAGCACCTTATTCTCCCGCAGCTGCAGGCGCTTGGGCTGTTGCGCGCAGGGCGCCTGAAAACTGAAGGGGGAGGTAAGATCCTTTTGCAAGAGAAAAACCTGAGGCATTTGGGCTTCAAAGGTGTTCGCAACATCCCTTTGATGAGCTGTAAAATTATTCCTGCATGCAACAAGGTATTGCAGACCTCCGCGTCTTCGCATTAGCCCCCCCGGGCGCCTCTGCACCCAGGATACCTCGGGAATGGAGGAGGGCACACCTGCTTCCGCCGTCAGTTGCAAACCACCATATTACAATTGGTGCTGCACGACAACGCCGATCGATAACAGTGCCAATCCACCCCTTTTGCATGCACAAACCCTGTAGAAAATTGTTCAGCACTTACTTGGCACTCAGGCGGCAGCCTGCACGCGGCTCCAAATGCAAATTCCAGGCAATTCATGCTATACAATGCCACAGTCGAAGATTTTGTTCGCACGTAAATACCACAGCGTCGTTGATCAGGACTGGCTCTGGTAGCCAAAGGAAATCCCCACTGCTGTATAGAGAGTTTAATGCCACTGATTAGTCGCATATACGCTTCCCCCGGGAGACCTATGTTGGTCAACACTCCTCCCACACTCTTTGCCAAAAGCTCAGCCTTTTGCTACATTGGAGTAGTCGAGATCTATCAGGGTCCACCGCCGAGCCTGAAAGTCCGCAACGATGGGCCGCTTCGCCGAACTGGAATGTGCCCATTATTCGCATCTCCTGTAGTTTACAGGCTTCCTACAGTTATGCCATGATGCGGGAGCTGGCGAGGAATTTCTTTATTGTCTGGAGTTCTACCCTCATATTCAAAACTCACCCCAAATCTCCGGCAGCAAAATGCAGCTTAAAGAGGGAGGGTACCATACGGCAAGCGCATATTTGTCTATTCACTGTTGCCTCTTTTGTCCGGCAGCAAAATGCAGCTTAAAGAGGGAGGGTACCATACGGCAAGCGCATATTTGTCTATTCACTGTTGCCTCTTTTGTCTGTTACAACTGAATTCTGTGCCGAAGTGGGGATAAGCACCGAATGCAGCATGCCTCGAAGTATTTGCAGAAGCTGAAAGTACTGCAAAACACGTAGCCTTGCAATATTTGCACAGGCTGAAAACCACATTTTTGCAGCACTTCCAGCGTGTGCAAATGCTTCGAGACGCATTGCAGTAGGTGTTTATCCCCACTTCAACACAGGATCCAGTTATCACACAGTACCACACACCACAGGAAAAAAACGTTCAAAAACTGGGAGTTACCCGTAGGTCGCTCAATCGAAAAGTATCAGTTGATGAGAAAGCTCAGCGCTAAACTCAGAAACTCTGTATTGTTTCCACATGGATACTTCCTGGATGGGAGAGATTCGTAACAAGCTGGGCGGCAGAGGGGGACTTAAATAGTGTCAAGTGTAGAACGTGCCGAGGCTTTGTGGTCCTTACTCCTCAAAACAAGGAGAGACATCATTTCCTCCGCCTTAGTTGAGAAGATAGGAAGGCTATGAAAATGCCCCAAATTTGGAAGGTGTATATCGTGTGCTATCTCACGCAAAGTTTTATGAAACTGTAGCAGCTGGACAACAGGCGAATCTGTCCTTGGGGAGGCCGGCAAAAGTACCGGCGAACGCTTGCTTTTTTGGAGAGAGAATGCCTCACCCGAGAATACAGGAATATGAATGGGGTCGATGAGCTGGAGAAACAGTATTTGTTGAAGAGCCCTTCGAGTGAAACCGCAAAGGGAGTCGGAAAACATCATGGTTCACAGGTAATATACATTGCAGGGATGGGGCAGAAAGAGCTGAAAGGCCCAAATGCAGATCCGCCCGGTTTTGCTATCTGCTTAGCCAGTTGCATCCAGAGATAGGTCTTGCTGCACTACGGCTCATGCTGCTGCAGCAACACAAGAGCATGGTCTATAGGTCTTGTTGCACTACGGCTCATGCTGCTGCAGCAACACAAGAGCATGGTCTCACGCTCTCTCTTCGGCGTACCTTGCTGCCCAGCTGATTTCCCCCTTGCATCATGCCTATAGAGGAGGCCAAACCTTTGTTCAGACTAACGGAAAATCAGACTGCAAGTCAGTCAGTCAGCTCTTTTTCACCTAGAGCAATCTATTGGCAGTCCTCGTGTGTGTATGGCTGGTATTCAGGGATTTGAAATACCCTCAAGTCATTATAAAACGTATCTGCAAGGGAATAAGATGAAACAACAACTGTAATCAGCAGAATAAGCATGTGTTTATTTTCTTTAAAGACATCACGACGTCTCTGGTCTTGCATAACTCGGTCTCACGACTTGTCAAGAGTTGGTTTGCACTCAGTGCTCCGCATGTTGCACCGAGGACGTAAAAAAGGAGAAAACACACCTAGGAAATCGCTTGCATCGCTTGGTGCCATTCGGATGACGACGATCCCCCTGCGACAGCACCGGTGATAGCTCAGTTGGTAGAGCGGCAGACTGTAGACGCTGCGGTAATCTGTTGGTCCCTGGTTCGATTCCGGGTCACCGGAGTTTTCATTTTCGCAGGGGTCAACGAACCAATGTACAGGTTTATCGAAACACTTCAAGCAGATTTGTTTTGCATGATTCTAATGGTTTCGTAATGTGGAATTGTTGCGCCACTGGGGACAAGGGGGCCTGTGTAAGTTCAATTCCAGGAGGGTCAGTGTAACGCTGTGCCTCGCACAGGCTACATACCCATATCCCTAGACTATTAGGTGCACTCGAGATCTTAGCCTGAATTCCCCACTAAGCACCAAATATTAGAAATACTCTAGCTTTTTAAGCCCTCACCCCAAAGGGGATATCGGCTCTAAGTCTGTACTCATATATATATATATATA
>CAJFCX010000043.1:0-59231 GCA_904066255.1 Eimeria sp. OTU-X | reverse complement strand
GTATAAAGGTGATTAAATAGCATCATTTCTTTTATATTTTCTTCTTTTGAATTCATATTAAATAATAGTTAAAAGAAATATCCTTTATTTAATTGTAGATCTATATAAAGAAGAAGAGCAGCACGAGGAGTCATGGAGAGATCTAACAAGGACAGCACCAGCAGCAGCCTCTGTTGATGGCTTCCTCCTCCTGTCTTATGAAGAAAAGAAGAGTTTTCTTTATTTATTTTGTATATATTTGTTTATTTTACCATGTTATTTAATAATATTAATGAACAGATAAATAATACTATTTTATCTGTCTGTCTTGTAGGATGACCCTTTCTTATCCTGGTACCAACAAGAAGGAATAAAGCAAGAAAGAAAGCTCATGTTATCTTCTTTGTCGTGTCTAATGTATGATTGTTTATTTATGTTTCCTTCTTTTTTGTTAAATAATTAAATATTTTATAAGACTTTATTCCTTTTAGTGTACTATGTCTGCCTCCTTTTTTTTCCCTATATATCTGCTTCTTCCCCTCATTTTCTTTTCTTCACTTTCAATTTCTTTCTTCTTTGCATATGGCTACCTTTACTCCTATTACTACTATTACTACAAAAGGAATAAAATAATCAACAAAAATTATTTTACTCTTTTTTTCCTTCATAATTTATTTATTTCTTCTTTATTTTATCTATTCACCATCATCTCCCTAATATTTATTCAGTAATATTTTGCATGTAAATCTGTATGTATGTGTGTGTATACTCGAGGACCATTTATTGCATCTAATCCTCTCCTCCTCTCCCGTTTTATTGATTATTTGTTCGTTTAATATGTCTATCTGTCTCTTATCATTAATATGATTAATCTTTGTCTTACTTATTCCCTTGATTACCATCATATGCCATCATATGCCCTTCTTACTACTCACCATACGCACAAGACATCACAACCATATATATATAGTTATCCTTTCACTCCAATAATCATCCATCTCTCTTTTCCTCTTGTTCTTTCTTTCTTTCCTTTGTTTTCTTTCTCTGTGCTTTGTGACAGTATTCGTCACATCGAGCGTATTATTGCACATAAGAGAGTGACTAAATGAACGAGCGTTTTGTGATAAGAGTACCTACCGCACTTCCACCGATTCGTAGGATGAGGCACTAAGAGGTTGGAAAACAGGTTGGGGGTATTTGTAAAGGTAGGCAAACAGTGAAGGCCAAAACTACAAAATATTAGCTTGCAGAAAGTAGGATATGTGGCACAAACGCACACCTCGTCCAGCTCCCCAAGTTAAATGTTGCATGTTTCTACTTCAGTTTAAATGCATTGACAACTAATGCTCCTCAGGTGATGCTATGCCTTAGAACTTGTACGCCGTTTTCATTTCCCTTCCACTTTAAAGGCTCAGTTATCACTCACCAGCTTGCTAATAATCACTCTTTACGCTGCCCGAAGCTTCACAGCAATTCTACAATTACAGTCGTCTAGCCCATTCAAGTGTTCCGCCTGAATAGACTACAACATAGCATCTGAACTTTTTATAGAGTTCGCCAGCGTTCTTCAACAGTAGGTGATCTGCACAGCCTGAAGGTACTAATTGCCCAACCTTTGCATATGAGCACCTACAAAAAACGGTTAAGGCGTAGCTCAATCAAGGGACGTGCACTCCTTTCCGTCCTCTTGCTTTCGCTTTCACGGTTTGCTGAGTGTCACTCATTACTGCAATGCCACGCTCTGTCATGGGGTGCAGCAGAGCTTGGAGTAACTCGTTATACAGGACAAATCCACATGCAAGCTGCACACCCAAGCCACCTTTTTGGTGCACGGACTAAAATTTTGACCAATTGTGAAGTTGTCGCATGGCCCTCTGTAGTCAGGTGGCACGCAAGTAGGGATGCGTGAACCCGCTAAAGACAGTGTGCGTTACACGACAAAGGCTACCATATTAGACTTATTAGTATCTACTTCTCACAAGGGTACACAAAATGTAGACGTCTGCCTCTTCTCGAATTGGTGGATTTGCGACGCTGGAGGGAAGTGCAAGGAGGTTGGCGCAGGAGAAAGTCTTGAGATGGTGGGTCTCAACGATGATCTGTTCCATGGATCTTTTGTACGAACCTTGATCTAGGTATTGTCGCCCGATTAGAACGCATTTTCCCCTGGTGCGCTGGCCTTCGCCTCTAATGGCATTCCGCCTAGCAACGCTGGCATTTTCGGGCACTGGAGATGGACAGAATACCCAACTATTCCCAGTATGCTATGAGCAAGAATCGAATGTGTTTACCAACTACCGCCTTCACAATGCTTTGCAATTAGCGTACTTTTGCTAGCAGGGTAACGTTGTCATGTGCTTCGATTCAAATGGTCGGCTAGCATTACCCTACCACTATGTCTCGTGCCTTCCAGAGGTAATGATTTCCTATATTTAAACACATATAGCCCTTTCTAAATTTTCAGGTTGTAGAAATGTGTGCACTGTGTTACAGTGCATGCAGTGGTTTATCAGCCCCATGCCACCACTGCAACGCATGTCGGGAAGTGTGTAAACGGCAGTTCGCCCGGATGGGACAGATAGGGTCAATCCATTCTTACCCGTTGAGTAAAAATTCAATTCATCTGTAAGAATCTAGAAGAACATCTTTGTGACGGCTTATAGGTGAAATTAGTTGGGCCTCTGTCTTGCCGGATTCTAGACCGCAGCTGCTTCCGTCTGGGTGCCTACCCTCAAACTCACAAGGTTTAGGAGGTGACACTCTGCCAGGCACTCTGTCTACTCATTCACAACGGGCAACCATGGCCACTGGCATAGCACTGAAAGACTATCTGTGGTCTCTTGGCCTAGGATTTCTCTCATTTGCAGCGGGGGCGGTGGTTATGCACAACTTGCTAGCTCCAGATATGTCAGAGCCTGACCTGCACGCCCGTTCGAATGCTCAACGTGACGCTATTAGGGAGGTGGAAGAACTTTCTCGCAAAATGGATGCATAGCAAGTAGGCGATTTCTCAAAAAAATCGATGTTTCAAAAACAATTGCGATTTGTTGATGCGATTGGATTGAGACTAGTTCAATGCACGCAGAAGTTTCAGGGAAACTTCCAAGTTTATCCGCAGGTGGGCGGGACGATGACCTCCTGGATGCACCTATCGCCTCGAAGCATGCCCTGAAGGGGTGAGATCGTTTGGAAAGAACAGCAGCATCCAAGATGGGTAGAAACTTACCTCATAGCATCCGGGTGAAGGTTTTGAAACATAAGCACATTGCCCTTGAATGTTTACTGCACCATCTTCACACTTGACCTGTCGTACGGCCATGAGTGTTTTGGTGCACTGGCACTGATTATCACAGCAGTCATCCGTATATCCAGGTGGGCATTCCACAACCTTGTCCTCTTTGATGACCTCAATGCATCTGTTTTCTTGGGGGTCTCCAATGAGACATCTGGAGATGGGGTCAGCGACTAGGATTCGGGTACACTGGCATTGGCCCTTCTTGTTAATGACATCACATGTGAAACCTTCCTGGCAAGTGTAGCCAGGTTGCTTTTTGGCCCCAATTAGACAATTCCCGCCTTCGTCAAGCTCGCCTCTGCAGATTGGCATGGTGGGAAGCACCTCCCGGTGGAGACATCTGCACAGTTCTCCGGAACATTCAAGGCTAAACGGAAGTTGACACTGGCATGCGACGGGTGCGACTGGTGAGCAATCAATCTCAGGTTCTGGCTCAGGAGCATCCTTCGACGGATATGCTGCCTGTTTCTTTGATGGTGCCTGCTTTCGCGGGACTATTGGGCGAGTTTGACACAGAGCATAAATATCTGGATCATAGCAGAAGCCGTCAACCTCCTGCAGGCCATTAGGGCATCCACAACGTGGCAGTGTCTCCGTTGTCTTGGCACATGCGGAACACATCGGGCTGTATTTCTTTTTCTTCTTTATGCTGTGCGAAATGCACGAATAGTCCTCCGGGCAAACATATTCAAATCCTTTCTCCACTGTTGTTATGCAATCTCCATCCGGTGACAGAACGTCCGGTGGGACACAAATGGGAACAGGCTCTCCAGTTTCTTCCCTAACGCACTGAGTTCCAGTTTCGGTAAGACCAAAGCCGACAGGGCATTCGACGATGGGCTGATGAGCAATAAACCGGGTGCAGTAGCCATCCAGGAACTCTGTTCCGTTTGGACAGCGAGCAATCCTCTCGGCTGTCACTGGCTTAGCGCAACAGGGCGATTCCAGCCTGTCTTTCTTGTTGCAAACCGTGATGTAGTGGTCAGGACACTGTATCACGGCTTTTGCAGGCATTACACAGAGGCCGTCCATTATATTCCCGACTTGGCATATTCCCTGGATAGGAGTTGCGTCACGAATAGTCAACGATTGTTATGGTCAAATTCAGTTTACCTGGGGTGGACTTTCGAACGTCCGGATGCAGGACCCGTCAGTGAGAGTGTATCCATCCTGACACGCACACTTTACGGGGGGGGGCATCTCTTTTAGGTGTCGCATCACCGCCTTCGCAGAGCCTTCTGCGCTAGCATCGGCGCCTCCAGCGGTGAGGGAATGAGACCCCGTGGCCGAACAAAACAATGTGGCAGCAATAATATAATACCTCATCTTTTAAAAAAGGATTGAGCGATAGAAAAAAAAAAGCAAACCGATAACTGAACGATAAAAGGTAGAACTGAACCAGGCGCCGGTCAACACACTGTATGCTTAGAATTCCTGGCAGGGCGTACAGACACCGCAGATTTGTTACCTTCAAAGGCTGCCACTTTCGGCAGAATCTGTTTTTCTTGCCTGCCCAGAGGGACCCTTTGCCATTGCAGATGATGCATTCGAACTGGTGCAACAATCTTTTAGATACTAATTTTTTGCTCTGTGCGGTCGATCGCGTAGTATGTACTTTGGCGAGCACGACCGGCGATGCCACAGCCATCACGTGAGAGCTACAGTCCATGGGTTTGGCTGTGTTTCATAGCTAACCATTGTGTCCATCTAATTGACTAGTATACTCTGGTATGTTATCCTCCCGCCTACAAGCACTTTAACTGTGGCTGTTTGTGAAGATATGAGAAAGCGTGGACCGTTCTGGACACAAGCTGACCAAATATTCGCGTGAAGGAATTTCACATTTTCCGCCTGAATGTCCAAGGAGACACTGCTAAGGTGCAGGGCAAGGCATCTCCCTGCTTCATCCGTGGTTTCCTGCAAGGCTCCGCCCCATGGAGGAGTGGCGTTTGGCAGGTTGCAGTTGAAACCTTCAAGTGCACCTCGTAGGAGGGAGAACAATTAGATTGAACTTGAATAGTGGCACTATGCGCATCACTACCACAAAATGCTTATCTACCGGAGCAAACATATTGCTCATTCGCGCAGTGGTCCCGAAGTACATGTCTTTTCTGGAGTGAACAATGCGACGGTAACCGTCAAAGCAGTACTAGAAGCACGGTAACATATAATTGGGCTTTATTGCGGCATGCGCCGCATCGAAAAAACCCAGGAATAGTATTCGCTTACCAGCTGCTATGCAAAGGATTTGAAATTGCATGCCCAATGTCTTAAAACAACCCTGTCATGTGGTTTATTATTTTATTCTTGTGTGCATCTGGCTTCTATTATTGATGATGGGTTGGAATGATGATGTTTGCCGTCAAACGCCTCTCAACCTTTCAGGGTTGATGGCAGGGTAACAACGGATGCACAGAACTGACAAACAGCACAGACCGGAATGTTTAGGTGGCATCGCTGATTTTGCATGTGGACCCGGCAACCATTAATATCTTTTCGTTTGTTATGCTTCTCACGAAACTTTACACACAGTATAGAGTGATATTCACAGCAGCAGACACAGGTGACCTTCCAACAGGATGCATATGGTGGTTGACTACATTGCAAGCAGCTCATTCTCCCAGTGCCCATTCAGCATGTTTGGTTTGGCTTCACCAACACTGAAATGAAGTGAAGCAAGAATTGACCTGTTAACCAGCAATCGGGGTTTGCCCAAACAAAATACAGCAAGTGCTCCTGCCGAAAGTGAACTATTGGTATCAGCCACTCCACGAAGTGCAAAAACACGACTACTTAAGAATGGAAAACAAATTTAAGAAAGCAAATGGTGCAGTTCGCCCCAGTGGTTTTCGCGTGCCGTCCTGTGTCGATGGTGCACTGGACCCGAGCACTGACGGGGGCTAGACGGCAGCTACACGCTCCGCTGCGGCGGTCTCCACTCGACGGAGGGCGTTTTAAGCTGCTGTTTATTAGACTTCACTGCCTTTTGACTCTTTATACACCGTTTTTCGTAATGTAAGGGAGGCACCACTAATGGAAGGACAGGCACGAATACTACGAGGGATGAAGCTGCTGCCCTTGTCGGCCCTTTCGGTCCTCTGCCTGTTTTACACATGTGGTAATATCTTAAGAAATCAGACTGTCAGCTAGGGAGAGAAGTCACACCTCACTATCACCTCCCTAACAAATACCTGCCAAGCGAGCCCCGCCGAGGCCGTAGGTTGCAGGAATGAACTAGATCCTGATTACAAAGGACTCCAGCAACGTCTATCTTTAGTCTTACAGAGAGAACTTAGCGTGTAGGTGAAGCAAACATTCAGAATCAGCTGAGTCGTCATGTGTGAAGTCTTGGTAGGCCCAACGCGTGCACAAGGAACAGGTGCTGCCTTGCCGCGTGTTCATCTTGGAGACCTTAGGGAAGCCCGTGGTATGATGCTGGAGGACATATTGACAGTTCAGGAATCGGGTACTGATACAGCTGCAGCTAGCTAGTTAGCAGTGGTGTTCTGGAGACGAAATCCCATATATAGATCGCGTGGCTGACAGAGTACAGTCTTTTTCACGTTACTCTGCACCTTCAGATGTTTTCAACGAACTTCTCTGGGCATGCGACGGGACAGCGTGGGACACTGTTGGCTGTATTGCCCTGCGGGACGCCGTTTTCTGCCTTTCCAACTACTACACCATTGACCGCCTCAACCTCCTACGCGGTTTCTCCAAGAGCACTTGGATTGAAAGAGATGAAGGAGAACTTGGCATGTTGGTACATACATGCTTCTGTGTATATCTCATGTTCAAAATCGCTACATTAGCCTCCGAAGGCACTGACACCCCTCCACATTCAGTCAGCAAATGAGGGACCTGCACAATAAATATGAGCGGAGGAACACAACAGAAATAGAAGGTAACATGCCTTGATACTGCAGCATGATAACAGGACATACGGTCTACCTACTGCTGGAGTCCGTCCAAAGGCCAGCCGTTGAATATGAATTGAACAGCAGACAGCATGCATGCAGCCTGTTTACGCCATTAGATTCACTCGCCTTGCGCCTCTGGCAGGACATTTCCACCTGGTGCCTGCCTGAAGTCATTGTGGAGCCGTCGCAGACTAAAGCTAATTGCAAGGATGCCATGCCGAATCTGAGTCTGCCTTTTCCTTCGGCTCAGTGTAGGTAAGTGGAGGCAGTTATTTTTTCTCAGGTAGTAAAGAGTCCTCGCCTTGCTGCATCGTTGGAGTGTTATATGTGTTTATTCCCCCAGCGCAGCGAAAGTAAGTGATGATACCAGTGAGTTAGTTAGTGAGTGAGGGCGTTACAAAATGGCAGTCAGCTGTGCATCTTCTGCTGTTGAGGCGACCCATGCCACGTGGCACCAGACTCGTGAATGCGCAGGCGGCTCGCACGCGTGATGAACCGCTCAGCTCAGGACAACCCAACGTGGGCGCTTCTTTTTGCAGCGTTAGCTGCCCTTTCTGCCCTTGCTTTCTATCAATAGGATTTCTCGTACGCACGCGCACTGACGGCCTCTACCTGCAACTGCAGCTTCAGCTGCAGCACACACAGGGCCATCGGAAAACTGTCCAACTGTTTTTTTTTCTGGAGCCAATTACTAGGACCAGGAGAAACAGCTGAACACCACTGCGCCACAGTTGCTGCCTGTTGGCAGACGGCACGATCCATTTGTAGCGATGCAAGTTGGCCTTGGAGCGCCCTAGGGTAGAAATTGTTATCCCCAACATAAAGAGTCACACATGCACTTAGCGAACTCCTGTGCTCACTACTTCTGCAACTGCAGCTGCCGGTGCTTCTGCGGGTGCTACAGCTGCAGGTCAAGCCTCAAAATAACGACAGTAGGCGTTCCGGGCGTTTTGCATGAAAAGAAAAGTCATAAAGAGAGAAGCTGAGTGAAACACAGTTCGCGCGCCAACGCCTGCGAAGCATCCTGCCAGTCCTTCAGACTTGTACAGAGAAACTAAACCCTGAAATGAACAAACAACGCGTACGCTTCTCCATCTCAGTTACTGTGTGCGTACGCACCAGGCCCCTGCTCAAGGCAGTATGCACCCTTCAAAGTCACCTCACATGAAAAAAATGTTTGTAGAAAAACGGGGGCCGACTGCCTGTAGAAGCCTCCACCTGAACTTGCAGCCTGCGAAGCATTGCAAGCCAAAAGAGCACCGACAAAAACTCAGAGAGAGAGGCACACAATAGAATGGACAGGCAATGCGACAACTATTGCTCTTGGTTCTCTTCCTCTATTGATTCTCTTTTATTTATTAGAACGCGCAACGTCTTCCCCCTCTGTTGAATCTAAAGGGGAATGAATCCACATTGGACTTAGGAAGCGCTATATATATACATTTCGGATTTCACTTTCCTCTATTAACCAGGCACTGGCGGATAGGATTCCCGGCCAAAGGACACCTCTCTACGAGGAAATAGGATATCAATACGAGCCAAAGCTCTACTTTTAAGGTCTGCCTTCGGACTTTTGGAAGACCCACCTGAGCTTCACTTTGTCTAGCGGCGCCGTCAAACAGGCCGCGCAGCCAGCAGCCGCGCCCGCTACAGACGCCGCCACGAAAGGATTGCAGGGCGGAGAAGAGGAAGGTGATGGCATCTTGACCTCTGACGGCAGCATCAGGCTGTTGGCTACCTTGCCGAATTGCTGCAAGACATCAACGAAGCAGCAACGCAACTCAGAAGGGATAAAGTGCAGGCAGACGAACGCACACCGAACGGAACAAGATAGCGTAAGACAACAACCCTAAAAACACAACTGGTCCGCAGGCAACACATAAAAACTCATCAATGATTACAGAGAGGCGATAAAAGAAAACCAAAAGAACACCCGGATTAGTCACACCGACACGTACGTGGTTGAGGGTGAAGAAGAGGGCACTGAAAGGGCCAAAAGAAAGCAGAGTGGCGCCGTAGCCTCTATACAGCCCAGACAAGCCACCCATTCGCATGGCATCAGCAAGAGTGGGTCTCCGCTTCTTGGCAACTTCGGGTTGCATTGCTGAATATACCTGCAGCAACCGCCCACTTGCATAGTGGCAACACAGAAGCTATCTCGCTGCACACTGAGGTGACGGCAGAGGAAATGATACACCCTCCCACAGCAACTCAAAGCTGCTGCAGTGTGAGCAAGTAAAACGCATTCATCTGCACTTGCCCTTGCAGCTAGAGCTGGCGCTCAAGGCCAGTGCCGGGGCTGCCCACCTGCAGGCGTTCCTTGCACACGTCCATGGGGAGGTAGAGAAGGCAGGCAACAGCTTCTGCAGTAAATCCGCAAACTGAATCGAGCAGCAGCGCCCTGGTGAAGCTGCATTCTTCTGCTGTCTGCTGCGGATCCCCCGGGCTACGCGAAAGGCGCAGCAGCCATGCCTTGACGGCTTCGTAGGTGCTAAAATACAGACAAGTCGCCGGCACTGCCAGTGCAGCAGTGATGCTGCACATACAGCCTCAGAAACATCAAATCATCCGCCATCAGCCCCTTTGTTGTTACGGTAGCTATCCAAGAACCAAATAGACAAAGGGCATATAGTTATTTGCTGCCAACTCACGCGAATCCCCGGTAAAGGGCCGCGGCGCCGTC
Organism: Eimeria sp. OTU-X; assembly: GCA_904066255.1. Lineage (NCBI taxonomy): Eukaryota > Apicomplexa > Conoidasida > Eucoccidiorida > Eimeriidae > Eimeria > Eimeria sp. OTU-X. The sequence goes on along the minus strand of CAJFCX010000043.1, from coordinate 49,354 downwards.
CATATGCCACAGATAGCTTAACGTATGCAGCGTCCTGAAGCTCCCCCGCAGCGTCCTAAGGGAGTCGGATTGTGGCGTCGTCTGTACCTGAATGACTGCTTTGGCGGTATCCAGAGGATGTATCAGAACGCGAGACAGCAAACCCGCAAGAGACGCAGAAGCCATCGTTGCTGGCAGACCCTGCAAGTCATCCGGCAGCCTCTGGTACCTCAGACGTGGCTCGGCGGGGGCTGTGGATTCCATCTTTCAACGGCAGACAATTAACTGAGATATGAGGATGGAATGGAGTGCACGACTGCAGAGCCACGTGCATCAGAGTCCCACGGGCCGTGCAGGTTGGTTGAAGATTTTCCACTTTCATATACCTGTGTTATATATGCTGGCATCTCATATATGCATATACATGCAAACAAGCAAAAGAGTAAGAGGGAGGATTGGAGGGTCTCGAGCTCAGCGGCGCCCCTATTCCCCCATTTTGTGTCCACTAAAACTTTACCAAGAACTCTGGAAAATCAAAAACTCAACCATTTAACATTACCCTTCCAGACACGAGGCGGTCGACTACCTTTTGGGGCCCCTCAACCGAGTCGACAGGCCGGCACTCGGATACTACTCTGCCCACATCAAGACTGAAACAACTACACGAAGAATTGGCACCCGCACAAATTAATATTCATATGAATATGCTGAATACATCATTTAAATAGCAGATGGAGGGAGCAGCAGGCACACTGTTACTAAATTGGCGATACCCTGTGGGGCCCAACAAGGGCTGAGGATCGTGTCACGCGGGATTCCGGTGCCTCAATTTCAGCTCAACGTATTAACGGTTCTTGAGTGACTGTGAAGTATTTGAACACTACACACATTTTGTTTGTTTGCGAAGTGGCGTTGACAGCTGAGCAATTGAATACTAGCCATGTGCCGCTCAATGCGTCTAGAGGCACTGTGGTAACCGTTGGGCCGCGTTCACTTTAACAATTAATTTCTGACTCATTTGAACTTGGCAAAGAAAGGTATGCAGTCATGTTACAGCTGCGAAGCTGCAGGGAGCCACCAGTTGCTGTCTGGAAGCGGCGTGTATGCTGTGTCAACAAACTGTTCCTGACAACCGGCGCTCTGGTGAGACTGTCTAGACAGCCCGTCTTCTTCTGCCGAATGAAAGGGTTTAAAAAGAAGTCCTCTCATATACCATCGAATAGTTCGTCTCTGCTCAGGGACCCAGACGAAATATGCTATTGTAGCTTGGTCTTGCGGTGCCTCCCTGCAGGAGTGGCTTTCAATTCGTTCAAGTGACAAGCTCGGGTGTTTTCCCTTCTCAGTTATCAAGCATTTCATCCTTTGTGCCTTCATGGGAAGTCAGAATAATAGATGCAGGCTGCCCGTATCGTATAGATAAATATTGCTGTATGTACACTCAGCAAAGCACAGCAGCGGCACATCGGGCCATCTTGAACAACCAATGATGACTTCGTGGACCGCCGGTGGGGGCTACCAGACGATGATGCTGTTTCCCTTAAATATCTCTTTCCATTGTGCTTGAAGAAGAGGTACTTCTGAAATTGAATTTTAGATGGGATGGAGTGGGTCTGCCGTTTCGCTCATTTGCTGCTCGTGGGCTTTGTCTTTCTTCCACTAGGAGGGACCGTGAGGTTTTCGCGACAGCACCACCAGGAGCTTTCTAGTACGTTAGAGATTAGGCGAATACGATTATTTTGCGGCACATCTTCTCGCAAGCCTCCGACAGCTCAGGGCCACCACCAAGACAGTCCATTGATTCGGGGCTTGTGTCTTTGCCTCTCTGGACTGACGGCAGCCTTCAGTCAGTTTGGTTTTGACTAGACAAGGCAAAACATCCGACACAATTTAAGCCCAGATTTTACGGGAATATTGGAATAGGAACTCCCCCTCAACCATTCAAAGTACTCTTTGACACGGGTGCGTGGATGTGGCGCTGAAAGCCATCTGCACAGCAGTGCGAATGTGATTGATCCTTACATGGCTACAGGCAGCTCGTATACCTGGGTGCCGTTCATCAGCTGCCTAGTATCTTCTTGCCTGCTGCACAGACGGTTCAATCCCGAGCTGTCGGCTACCTTCAATCGAGCCGTTTCTCGTGCAGTAGCACCTCACCCGCAAACACGTGTGACATACGCCTCAGGATATATTGATTCGATGACAGGCAGAGAAGTGCTTCACCTGCAAAACGTCAAGTGAGCACTTCCTCCTCCAGCCTGAAAGAGGTATCCTGCAGCTCAATGAATTGCCTCAAGGCTCCACGACTACGCGATTGGATTTGTAGTCCGACAAGCCGAATACCCCTTTTCTGAACTTCGTGAGAAGAACCATGCTTAAGAAGGTCAAAACCACATTTGAAACTTTTCCTGCAGCCTTCGACGGCATCGCCGGCCTCGGTGCATTGCATTCTTTTTCCTTTGCTGTGCAGTTGATGGAAATCAAGCGCAAATAAATTATATCAGGCCATCCACATAAGGAACAGGAGTCGAGTTCTCTAGTTAAACAGTTGGTGGCGGCGGGAGCCATCAAGCGGGCAATGTTCGCCATAGCTCTTCCGTCGAGTGCTTCCTCAGCGGGAGAAGTAACTTTTGGCGGCTTTAACCGACAGTAAGCCCCACAATACTGGTTCTCGTTCGCAAGGGAAGACCTGACAGCTTATTTTTTTAGCTATATCCAGAAAGGTATCGCGATCGCATGGTTCCCGCTGCTGTCAAAGCAGAGAAATAGATGGGAACTGAGGCTGTGGGATGTATTAGTGGACGATGCAACAGTTGGCTTCTGCACACCTCAGCTTCCATGCATAGCGGTGATTGACACGGGCACTTCAGGCATTGGCGGCTCCAGCGCCTTTGTCGAACTAATACACCAAAAGACAGCAGCCTCCTCTATGCGCAACGAAGCAGGCGGAGGAAACGCATCACATCTCTCTTTTGTACTACAGCCCACTCCGGGTGACGACATCCATGTTTTTGCAGTCGATCCCAACGAATACACTCAGAGCGATGCAGCCTGTCCTTCCCCTGGCTGCCCCTCTGCCTTGATGGCCCTGCCCCTTCCATCAGGCCAAAGCCGCACAATCGTGAGTCAATTACGTATATACAGATATTTATACGGTATATATTTGAATATGTATTACATTGGACGTGGATGTATCCATATGTAAAGTAAACATAAACGTATATGTGCTTTTATGCATGCTTGCATGTAATGTGCGGGCTTAAGGTGAGTGACACTGTCAGGTGCTGGGAAATGTGTTTTTGAAGAAATTCTACGCCGTATTTGACTACGACAACAGCCGAGTTGGTGAGGCTTTTTGGCTTGATCTGTGGGAAGCTTCCACACAAAATGATTACTCAGGCTTAGCAGAACGAAGCAGCGAAGAGCATATCACTGGCCCCGCGGGGTTGCTAGGGGCTGGTTACATGAGTGACGGCGCCTTACCATAAATGAAATTGGAGGCTAAGAGGAGAACTAAAGCCAAAACGGACAAGCAAAAAAACGGGTAGACGACAGATTCCCTTGCGGTGTCCGCAGGGACCTCCCAAAGAAGCCTCTCTTGCTGGTGGAGCAGTGATTTCCCACTGATGTCGTTGTAATGCATCTCCGTGATGATGTTCTGTATGCCGAGTGAACGTTGGCACCCCACGTCATACTACGAGCAGGAGCCGAGAGCGGCCCACACGGCTATTCAGCGCCAGGAGTAGCCTGAATGAGGCTCAATACTGTGCGTGCAGAAGTTCAGTACACGTCTACATCTAGCTACCGAGGAAACAAACGACCCAAGCCTGCAGGCCCGTGCAGGAACGCCTCCGTCCCGGTCCCTGTAGGAGCAAGAGGACGACGTTTTGCCATCCTGTCCCTAGAGTGATAGAGGGCAGGCATGCCACAACAAAGTGACGCCGCTTCCTTCCTATAGAGGCCTGCTCATAGGCATCTCACTGCGTTGTTGGAGGTAAAACGTAACACACAAGCTCCGTAGCGTAACTGACAACCTTAAAGTACCTCCACACGCCGGTTTGCGATCGGCACATGCTGTGCCGGATAGTCGCCCCAGTTCCTGGTCACGACGAATCTCAGGCCTGCATATGCTGAGTATTAAATTCGCATATATAAATAAAGCACATTGTAAAGCCTCCAATGTATTTAATAAGTACGAGCCAATAGTCCACAGCTGCTGCGAAGGCACTAAACTGCAGGAAGGTGCAATGCTAGCCGCTCCATGCCACAAAGCAACGAACGCTGAAACTCTAACGGCTAAAGAATGCACAAAATTGACGAATGCACTAAAAGTTAGCAGTGGTCAAAACAAACTTGCCAGCGCATGCAGCAACACACTGGGCTGTTCATGAACCAGTGCGGGTTGCACCGGCAGCTTGGAGAGGGTCTGGTAGGCAGGAAATAGAACGAATGCCCGTTTCGTGAATTGAAAAACTGCAAATCAGTGTTTTCAAGACGGTGGTTGCTATTTCGCCTACCGGCTCCCACTCTGGCGGACTCCACAGGTTTCCGGGGTCTCGGCGAGCGGCGACGAAGCAGGCAGAGATGAACGCAGCTGCTGCCGTTTTTGCAGACTCTTTCCATCTCTTCAGTATGACCTGCGTGTAAGGATGGATAGCATCCTGAGCAGCATCGCGGATGCTCCCATTAGCGCAGTCGCAAAGAAAAGGGCCTACGAGCTCGTGCTGAAGATTGTGAATAAGTAAGGATCTCAAGCCGAACCAACTGCAGCGAAGTTGCGACTAGATGTAGGTCGTGCTGTGTACTCAAGAAATGTGCGTTTGTGTGTCTGTGCCTTTGCAGTATCGTTCAGGCAGCTCGTAGCCATGACCCTAACCTGTCGAAGTTCAAGTGGGTAAAGGCACAAAGCGGCTCACCCCTGAGGGAAAGGGTGCTGAACGTCAGCCCATTGTTTCTCCAGTTGCTGGAGTCGTTGGGTTTTCGGCTGAGGATTGGCCAGCCTCCTCACGTGCAGACGGGCACCCCTCAGGAGTACATCGTGTTAGAGGGAACGGTCGATTTGGATGCCTTAGCCAGCAATGCGCAGCTCATTGAGGCTGTAATCAGTAGTTTTTCTGGAGACGACTCTTCAGGACCCTCAGGAGCATTAGCCTCTCCTCTCTCAACGGCAGGTTGTCAATCACGGGAAGGCTCGTCTGCAATTGGCGGCAGCAGCGCCTCTTTGCCAAGCCAGCAGGTTTCCGGGTGAGTCATATACCAGTTACCTTGTGTATATTTCTTCTTGCTTATCGTATTGCTCAAAATTGGAGTACTCGGCCTACGGGCACAAGGTGCTCTTTGCTTTGCATACGTGTCGCGCAGCCCTAGCTCGTCATCCTCGTCATCCTCCTCCCGCAGGCCAGACCCAGATGCAGAGCTGGAGGCCATACGGCAGGAACAACAGGAGCGTTACAGGCAGAGAGGATTGGGAGGCTCTTCAGCAGCACGGCCTTCATCGACCCGCGGGGAGGGTGACACTGGACAGGAGGACTCGGGGGGTGGCTGGTTTTGGCAAAAGTTTGGCTGGGGAGGAAACAGCAATAATGGCAACGACGACGACAATAACAACCGGGGACGCAGCACGTCCTCGAGGAGGCCTCCACCCAGCAACAGGATGATGACGCTGCGCGATCTGCCCAAGCCTCAGCGTAGAGGATGAGGTTAAAGGTGGAAGCCCTTCCTTCCATGCCACACCTGCGGCCCCTTTCTCAACTGACTACACGTGGATATGTTAGTCAACTATTTGTACACCTGACGGAGCTGTTTAGCGGGACTGGGGCTGCCGTGGCGCCGGGAGGGGTCTTCCACCTTAATGGGTATTATGTTTGGGGAGGAGGTGTTCTGCGCTGCAACGAATGACGACTGGCGGCAAAAGCCGCGCAGCGGACGCCGTCGGCCTGAGAGTTGCTGCCATTTCCCTCCGAATTCTGTGCAGGGGCACAGTAAGACTGTTGGTGTAGCGAAGGATGCGAGGATAGCTGATGGGCCATCGCCTTGTCTTCGAGCCGTACAGCTGAGTAGGCTAACAGGCGGCTTACGTGTGTTTTGCCGCCCTACGCGTTTGTTTGTTATTGAAGTTGCTGGTGTAGTCGCGCTTGAAGGCTGTTTGCTGGTAGGCAGCTGCGAGGCCCTTTCTTTTAGGGCGTTTGTGTAGCACCAACGTATCGCCACCCCCACCCACCTCATACAATTTCACATAAGTAATTAGGGGTTATTACTTCTATCGGCATTGGCGCGTGAGAGGCAGTGCATTCACGTACGTGTGAGGGGTTGGGATGAGCTGGGCTGTGAGCAGGCGGGGTTGGTGGCTCGGCACCATGCCCGGGGCGGTTATGCAACTGTTTTGTTGACGTCTTTCTTTTGTTCATAAAAGCTTTTGGGAGTTACGAGTGTTGGTTAACTCTTAAACAACAGGCTGGAATCCCGTTTAACTGATACCACCGTCATTGCTGTGACCGTTCGGCATCAGTATTAATTCGACGCTTCGTGGCACTTAAGGGCGCCGCCGCCCTGAAACACCAACCCGCACTATGTTGTTGTGCCACAGAGAGTCCAGACTCTTCTGTCCTGCAGAATGGTTGCCACGGATAAACACATTTTTAGTCAGATGATGACGGAAGTATTCGCAGATGCACTCTTGGCTGTTTGTACGCATAGTGGCAAACACGCATTTAAATAGGGAATTAAGCTAGCCACCCCTGTCTCAAGGGTTCTGTAGGAGACGTTTGGTGGCTGGAAGATAACGATGTGAAGGACTACATAATGTATATATATGCATTTCTGCCAACAATTAGGCTGGGGTTCTAGAGCTAAGGAGGCATTTAAGAATAGGCTACTGCGTTGGCGCCTGCAAAAAAGCTGGGTTGTTTCGTGTTTGCATGAGGTGTTGCCTTGCGGCAGGAGCCGCACTTGTACGTACGTTGCGGCTCATGGCAGCCTCACATGTATCAACACCATCCCCGAGACCTTGAGCGTACAGAGGCTGGAGGTTAGCTGACTAGCTTCATTTCCGGGGGACTCTTCTTATCTTGAATCCTCGGCTCTACTGCAATACATGACGGCCTCGAGATGCCCTCGAAGGGGTTCTTGGACGCTTACTGCAGTCAAACGACTTCCCACAAAACAGGTAATAACCCACTTCCTCAAGTCTGTTGGAGTCCTGCTCACAGCGGTACAAGGGCCTAGGTCTGGTGTGGATGGGAGATGCCATTACACGATTTGCGTAAGTTCCACTGCACCTGGGTGCAACAACTGTTTCGCGGCAACCCCACATACATTTGTAGCCAAGCCTTTCCCCGTTGCAGGCGCTAGCACTTCAGTTGATTGCTAAATACTCAGTTGTCCCTGACTAGCCTGGTTGCAGGCAAGTGGAACTAGTGCCAACATCACACTGAGCGTGCTCCAACTCATAAGTCTCTGATATCGGCTAGCTCCCACAGGTCCTTAGTGACTGATGCTGGTTACCCCAGATACTCTCTGCATTTGACACATTATTAAACAAGCCTGTCGTTCAGCTAGAATACAAGAAAAGAGATGCCTCTCCTCCCCTCCAGCGATGAGCTCGCAGAGGCGCCGCTTGCAGCAGACATAGCTGGCTCTACTCTGATGAGCCCGTAAGGCTAGCCGACATCAGAACTCCGCTAGTCTTGCGCATTATATCACTAATTGTAATTCCGTTTGTAATTTAAAGGTGTTTTAGAGGCTTCTTTCTTCAGCCCGGGGCTGAGTTTCACAGGCGCTGTTGCAGTAGCCAGCACTACAATCGCTGCCTCGCAGTGTGGTATCATTGCACTTGCAGGACGTAGCGGCAGCTGTTGCTTTGCAGGGAGTTGGATTTTGAGAGCGTTGAAGTATGCAAATTGAATCTAGTTGTATATCGACTCTTACCCTAGACTGTGCCGTTTGTCTTGTAGCGACCCTTGCGACCTGAACTCTGCGGCGTCCTGTCCTGTGGCACGCTGTGAAGGGTGGTTGGGGAGCTGCTGGCAGATGCGTCTCCATTGCAAGTTTCTGTCGGCTCGTGTCCCCAGCAGATCTGTGAGACTGCTGTCTGCAGGCGACAGCAGCATTGGGAGGAAGGCACTCGCTCGGTCAGGAGTCTGCTGTGTACACTGTGCATGCACAAGGAAGGTGCAGCGGGGCTCCTAAGGTCCAGCAAACGCTTCACCTTGCGTTTTCGTTTGTAGAATTTCAGTGTCGCCCTGAAGCTTTCCCCCCGCCTGCATTCGATCGTGTGCTTGTTCGCGGCTCCTATAAACTCTCAAGCCCCATTCGTCTACCTGTGCAGAGACGAGCTTCACAGGAAGGTGTTTGGGCCTACAGCAGGGTAGCAGTCGATGTGGTCGACTGCAGCAGCTCCTTCAGCTAGACAGAAGCGGCTGTACGCACACAAAGGCCTGGCTCTCGTAAAGTTCCGGGTCTGGTCAGTTGCCAGCCTACAGCTGCGGTCCGCTGCCACGCCAACTTTGCGGAAAACGAAGTGTTCTGCCGCCCGCAGTTCGTAAGCGGATAACCTGAAGTGTGTTGAGCGGAGGAGAGCGGTGGCAGTATTGCAGCGGAGCAACTCGAGTTCGCCTATCGGGCACTGGAGTGCAGTTATTAGCCAGTCGTTTGCCAACGTCTCCTCAGGCATCAGGCCACCATGGGGTGAGTGCCTGCGGTAGAATTTGTTAGCCTGCCTCCCTTCTCTTTCCCACGCCTGTCCCGCTTCAAGTGACACCGTGCGCGGTAGTTGCACTCCATGAACACAGTCCTTCTGCTGGTGCCTACACCCCATTTGGCGTGCAGCAACGCGCAGGGACAGCTGAGTCCTCAGGAGCAGAAGGACCTGGTCCAGGCAGCCAACTTCAGTGAGCGTGACATCAAGAAGTTGTACAAACGGTTCCGAGCTCTGGACACGAATCACAATGGAGAACTGGATCCTCACGAGCTGTTCGACGTACCAGAGATTGCAGATGTGCGTTTTGTACTTTTTTTACCTGCCCCATCACAGCCGCAGGAGGGCTAAGGATGTCTGGTGATTTACAGAGAGCTCTTGCTCAACGCGCGAAGCAGGGTTATCAGGAGCTTTTGATGCTTGATTTGCTGCTTGATTTGCCGTCTAGGCTCATGCTGGAGAGCAAATATCCGCGTTGTTTCCTTGCTCACTCATAGGGTTGTATGTGGGGTTCGTATGCGAAGGGGGTATCTGTGGCTGTCAATGCACCTGTATTGAAAGTAATTTCTGTCATTTGTGTGGAGTATTTGGTGTGTCTATGCCTGCAGAACCCGTTAGTGAAACGGGTGCTGTCGATATTTGATACCAATGGAGACGGCCGCGTGTCGTTCATAGAGTTCCTAGTGGGTCTGTCCAAGTTAGCAGCTGGTACGGACGAAATGCAGAAGACAAAGTTTGCTTTCGACGTTTACGACATCAACAAAGACGGCCACATCAGCAACGGGGAACTCTTCGCAGTAATGAAGATGATGGTTGGAAACAACTTGAATGATCAGCAGGTAGGCGAAACAGGCCACTGCAAGCTACCAGGACGCCGGATCTGTTCCAGCTGCGTCCTGCACCGCTTGCAGCAGCCCTTCATGTTATGCCAGCCATTCCACTAGATGGTCGGGGAACCCCCCCGATATGCCAACGCGAGCAGTGGTCTTGTATTTCTTGTTCCAGGGGTTATGATCCTTCAAATTAGTAGGGCAGGTTAAGTGCACACTTAAAGTCATTATTTATCATGCTGCTTCCCAGATTACCGTGCTGCTTATCCGTTGGTTGCTGCAGTTGCAACAGCTGGTGGACCGGACGATAGTACAGGCAGACAAGGACGGGGACGGAATGATTTCGTTTGAAGAATTTAGGGAGGTGGGCAGCAGTTTGCATGCAGTGAGAGCACCACAATCGTGATAGGAAAACAACAACAGTCAGATCGCTTCGTCGTGTTACTATAACCAACGCACGAAGCAGGATGGTGTAAACGCGTGTGAGTGAGATGCGCTGCAGATGGTTTCGCATATTGATATCGCAGATAAGTTGCGAGTTGACGTGTGAGGTGCTTCATGCATGCGTCTCTACCCGAGCTAGTGAGGAAACGGCGGAGAGGCCCTCTCCGGGTAGACGGTGCTGCCTTTGCGCTATCTGCATCACCCTGCTTGCTGCTGACCAGCAGGGCTGTTCCTCATTCCACTGCGGCCTTCTGGCACAGTGGAGGTTTCATCGGAAACGCCTAATGGGCAAAAGGGTTACCCATAGGGAGATGGCAGATGCATTACAGATTGAAGGTTTCGGGTTCAGAGGGGTTTAGCGCGATCTACGCCTCCGCAGGTACGGCGAGTGCTTTGGGGTCCAAGGCGAACGCCTGCACCACAGGGAATGGCGGATCTGCAGCGTCTCGAGGCTCTTGAATCAAAGACAAAGTGCTCCTGCAGGAAAGAACGCGGCGACAGGAACCGACGCAGTGGCAATCGCCATCACACATCCCATTGGCCCTTCCTGCTGCAGCTGTCAGCCACTCTTTCGGGGGAGGCTCGATGTCTCACTCGAAGGCAACAAAGGGGCTTGAAGATGAAGGCCGACGGGCTTGCAGACGCTGTGAGCACAGGACATTAAGCGCTCCAGAAGAAGGTTCACCAGCGCAACCGGTAACTACTCGGCGCGTGTTCTGTACCGCGCTACTGCAACAAGCTGCGTCTCACCAACTCGCACTGTAACATGCTGGCGAAGTCAGGATCACCGCTTCCGTTTTCTTGAGTGTGGATCTCGAGATGCGCCACTCCATCTATAGCCTCACGAGAGAGTTGCCCCGTGAAGTGCCGCAGGCGCACCTGCGTCGCGGTGATTCGTTTGTCCCCGCCTGAGGCGTTTCCTGAAAGGGGCCGTCTCTTCTTTGTTGCGTCGTGGAGCTGGCGAGCAGTTAGCTGCTGCAGGTGGCGGTGGTGCTGCACAGCAGCTCACATCGTACGGAAAGTTCTACCTTACTTGAAGCATGAATTTCTTTGTAGCGACTGGCCAACTTTCAGCAAGACGCTTTGCTGATGCGGATAAGGATGTCATGTGGCGGGCTAGTTACAAGGTGTTACTATGCCGTGACGGTAGACACGACAGAGATGGTGACGCACTGTAATGAAGTGGTTGACGAATCGAATGGCAGAGAGCTGCAACCACAAAGCGAAACCCGGCACCACATGCCGTCGCATTGCTTGCACCCCAGTTATCCTAGCCCAGAGGCATGAAGTCAGGCACACGCATCCTCACTCATAGTAGTTTATCGTGAGTGCAAGGCGGTTTGCCGTTTGGAGTTTTTAGTGGACTTGCCGCTGACTCGGTCTGTTGCCATCTTCCACTCCGCACGCCCGCGTCGTAGGGAATATAAACAGAGAAGTAAGAGGCACGTATTTGCGATCCAGTGGGAAAGGAGTTTCTCCGTGGTTTGTGTGGGCGGGACAAGGCGGTCTGATGTACGGATACCAGCAGGCAGTCAGGATTGTAAATTTAAGCCAGTCCACTTGTTCGCATCCTTTAGAAGCAATATCAAGTGGAGGATGCACTGGCTACCAAATTTAAGGGAATGTCTGCGCTCAAGAATTTGAGATTATCCGGCTATTTATCGGGTTGGCTGTCTTACACCAATCAGGATTATCCGCAGGGCTGCCCTTGGACGCAATAACTCTGGGGGTCTGTATTTCCGTATCTCCACACTCTTTCACAGGATCTTGTGGCGCCAGCACGAACAATGATGTCACTTCCCACTGCCCGATGCCGTCCGACCTCCCCATGCCTTCTGTGCCAGTAGACGAACAAAGCAACTGGAATAACTCCCAAGCGTCGCTTACTAACTGCAGCAGCCACTGCTTTAAGACGTACGGCCTGTTCCACAACGCCCCCTCTTCGTCCTCCTGCTCAAACCAACAGCAGCAAAAGCACACATGCAGATTCTCATCTTCTGCAGGCACATCAGGGCTTCTCTGCTGGTGCGCTTGTGCGTCATTTGCGTTGGAGACTGCCACAGTTTTGGGTGCTTGAGGGTACAACTGACAGAGAACTTCTCTACAAGGTCCTGCTCGCTGTATCCGGTGCGGCGGGCGCAGACAAATGCCTGGAACATCCGCACACAAGAGAAGCGAGGGTGTGCCTGTATCGGTAGACAACGCGTCCTCATCGCAGTGGAGCGCTTTGAGATAATAGTCAAGAGGGAGCTCACATGAGTGCAACCTTTGGGGCCATGTAACTGCAGCACGAGCCTTTTCCAAGGAGCAAACGTCTCATTATGTTCTTCGACCGCTGTCACCTCCAAAGGCAACCCCAGATAATCGACCACTGCCACATCGGACTGAGCATAGACCACATTCGAGGCCGAAATTATGGGCCTCGACGCATGGGCTACAATACAGTATGGTCTAGCGCTATATTCAACAGGGTACATTCAGGCACAGTTGTTGCACAGCTGCAAGTCGAGCGTGGGACCAACGTGCACCCCACGCCACGTAAATGACAGCACGAAGATGAAGATATTTTTGTTAATTGGCACAGTGGCCTGGACATCAAAATAACTGCACCAGGAGACATGGTCACGCCTTCGGCTTAACACTCTGCATCAATAACACTCTGCATCAACCAGACACGTTCGGCAAAGACTCTGTGCATGACCATAGCTGAGACAGCTGAGATATATATATGCCTGGGGGAAAACCTGCAGTCGTTGCTGGTGGACAGACAGATCAGAATAAAAGCATGCAGAAGGATGCGGAGCATGCATCCACAAAGCGAACCTGTAGCATCGACTTCGCTTCTTGCAGGTAAGGATGCCGCGATTCGCGCGTAGCTGAGCGCCTGGAAGGCAAGCAGCACGTGGGCATGCGTTTCAGTGCACGACCCCATATTCCGGCATTTAGCGTGTAGCTATCTGCACTGAAACTTCCTGAAATCTCTGAGATTCGCGCTTACCACGCTTTGAACAAAACAGCACCCCCCAAAACAGCACCCCACCCCAAAGAGATGCACAGGAGGACCCAATCTTCCTTCTGCACATGGTGTAGGCGGGAGGCCAAACGCCTCCGGCACTCTGCAAGCCAAGTCATCCCTCTAGAAGCAAGAGAGGGAGATTTCTCGGCACCAGACGAAGTGTGCTCTGTAGTTGCAGCACTTGCTGAGAGGAGTCGCCAGGTCTGTCCTGTAAGTGCACAGGACCTGTATACAAACCTGCGTACTACCAGCCTGTTGGGGAGGGCGCATTGGCGGTGGCGCCCCCTCAACTCCTGAGGACCATTTATGCAGCATTTTTCAGGCCGAGTGTATTGTCCACTTCGCAAGTGTTCAAAAGGCCTACCCAGCAACCGTAATGATAGGGGGCATCGAACCCTGCTGCCCAACAGGGCGACGGGGGACGGCATGCCGATCAGTCTTCGACTTTGGCGGTATCTTGTACTCTATTTCATGACAGCCGATGTGAGCCCACGAGTTCACTGTACTTGTTTTCTGAGGACGACGGTACCGCGACGTGCTTGGGCAGCCTCGACAGCATCTGCATCTCGACACGGGCCGTGATCGCGGCTAAAATAGGCAAGCAGCAAAAGAAATTGATGGTTTCATATGCATATGCATATATACACATACACACATGTTATTACCCTGGTATTGGGGAGGAAGGGGACCTAGAAGAAAATGAACAAGGATTCCAAAACACGAGCAGGAGCCGAGCAATCCTGCACACCTGTCGCCTGTGAGGTGGAGATCTCACATCACGTAATAATAGTTGAATTCAAACCAATATCCTAAATAAAATAAAATTTGTTTGGAAGATGGTCTCCAGACAACTATCGTAGAGTGGTGGACTCCCGCCGCCGACTGGCCAAAGAGCCCCACCTGTCAGCAACCCCGGCGTTCTCAGAATGAGCTGCAGTTTCAGTTTTTGGGGAAATGAACGGGAAATGAATAGTCATATAAACTTTGCTTCTCTTTTTGAAAAGCTGGGGGTGGCCCCCTGAGGGCCTGCTCAGTACATGCTTCGCCGTGCCCCCATTTCCCTGCAAGTCGAGCCTTGACTTCAAACCCCTCAGCATCGTATTCGTCTAAATACATTTGGCTGTCTTACCCTTTCCTAACGATGAGGTGGCAATGCTCCCTAAGGCGCTGCAAGCGGGCCCTGTTGACCTTCCTATGCGTGTTGCCTAGCATTTGGTTCTGCACGGGAGCTGCAGTTCTGTGGCCAGCTGGCGATATATCTAAAGCTTCCCTTCGCGTTGTTACAAGGCCTGCAGCTGCGCTCCTCCCTCCTTTAGCCCCGGACGATGCTGCAGCTGTGTCTGCTGTAGCAACATTTGTGCAGTGGGGTTTCCCTTCTGCTCTTGTAGCAAACATCAAGCCTTCAAGGGTTTCTACTTCCACTGGCTACCAGAGGATGCAAATTGTGGGGTTGCTGCCTGCTGTAGGGAGAAGTGAACCAGGGGGCGCGTGGGCCCCTACGGCATGGCATGGCCGTCCACTGCACTTGCTCCGCAGAGCGGCGTCGCAGCACTTCGCTGTGCGGCTGGTGCAGCCGAACATCTACGTAGGAAGTGCTACTCCTGCATTACTAACTTGCGTCTTGTGGCCCGGTGTCAGAGAGAGCAAATTGTAGAGCAGTGTTGAGCACGTACAGAAGGCATCTGGCTGCGTCTCGAAGTGTGGATGCCGTCTCATATTTGTAGCATGTGCTCCCATGTAGCAGCAGACTTAAAAATATCCACGCTCTTCTCTGGTACAGAGACTCGTAAGAGTGGGTAAATGTGGTATCTGTGTGCTGTGGGTGGGGCTGCGCATTGCAGGGTGTTTACAAATACCTAATTGAGTCACGAAAAGTGGAACTGAAGGAACTCGAAAAGAAACTTAAGGATGGCCGCAGGGCTGTGGTTTATGAGATTCGTCCCGTAAGCGTGTGGAGGCGGTTCCTAAACAACCTTCTCTGAAATGCTACATACTGACTTGCTCTGTGTTCAAACGGAGGTAACACTGCATGCGGCGAGGTTTTGGATAACTTTATACCGGCCGGTGGACGTACCACCGGTAATGACAGCATCTCCAAGGCATGCTTATCTCCCAGGTCTTGTCTAGACCGTTGCTTGCAGCACCAGCTTCCCAAATGGTGGCTGCAGCGTAGCATTTGCAGTGACGAAGGGCGGTAATTTCACTCCGCACAACACACCTATTTAAAGTGGCCCTCCCGGGGACAGGCTTTCCGGGATCATGACCTAAAGTTATTCTCTGCGGTTTTTACTTCGAACGTACCTAGCAATATTGCATCACAGTAGGGAAGCTAGACCCCTAGGACGGCGAACCTGCCAGTTTCGTGTGAAGTAGGTGGCGTTGAGCGGCAGGCGGCGCTGTGTGCTTTTTGTCTTTCCACTCTGGGGAGGACACTTGCTAGAGTGTGTGCATCCAACCAACGAGCGGTGTTAAGCATGTTTTTGTTTTTTTATGGGGTAGCCTTCACTTGCGGCTCCCCAGCCAATGTCTTGCTCAACGGCAGCTCGGTGCTCGCGCTGCAGTTTTCTAAGTGTTACCACGTGTCTATTCGGCGGGGTGCAAGCATCAAGACAGGCCTCTGTGTTTCGATGAAATTTGGGCTTTGGATTTTCGAGCGGCTTTGGAGCGGCGACTCCTTCCGTGCACTCGTCGAGCGAACCTCCTCAGGCTGTAGGCCAATGGTGGAGCAGCTGCCGCAACCCAGCAATGACTGGTAGTTAGCAAGAAATTTCCTTTCCTCTTCCACCTCTGCTTATCCTTTCCGTTCTTCTCTGTTAAGAAATTAATGAACCCCCCAGATGCTCGTATATCCCCCTCTGGGGGCTGGGGCAAATGTAGTTTGACTGCGGCCGACGGGGCGGGGCTGGGCTGGTCTTACCGGCCGCGATGCTCAAGCACATTGCTGGAGACCTCCGTAATACATTTTCACATAATCATGTTTTGGCAATGAAATATAACCGAAGTGACTGACACTCCGCAGACTGCTGCGCTTTCGCCTTTGTGCCGCACCGGTCCAGGCGGGCCCGGGAGAGGCTCACAGGCACAGTACAAACTCTCGAACTAGCCACACACCTCCCCCGCAGTAAAACGCTGCAACACCGTACTTAATTGTACAGGCAAAAGGGGAGAAAATAAAAGTTGCTTGCGGAGGAGACTGCGTGGCTTCGAGCAGTGTTCTCTTGTAGTACCATCGGTCGGGTGCGGAGTCAAAAGACTCTTACCCACGGGCGCAGACAGAAATGGGCACACCAGCCCCAGTGTCCCAACAGCCGAAGGCTGTGAGAGCTGCAGCCGCTAAAGCTGCATCACGGGGACGCCGTTCTTCCTTGAGGCGATGGACCCGTCTAGCAAGTTCCAAAGTGGCGTGGGCCTTAGTCTTGCTGGTCGCTGTATACTTGGGCTTTTTCTACAGCCCACGAGTTCTGACCTGCAAGTACGAAGTGATTGGGGGGCCTGGTCTAGATCCTGCATTCGCGGCTCCTACTCGCCACTTCCGGTTGGCGGTTCGAAACGACAGCGGCGGGGAGCTTCCCATTGGATTCAAGAAGGACAATATCCGCCTCACGTGGCATATTTCGCCTTCTATTCCTGGACGTGCGGGGCAATCTGTTGCGTCAGAGTTGTACGACTTAGGAGGAGGTGAATTTCAAGTGGCTTTTCGGGTCAGGGAAGGCGTGCCCAGTGGCCACGAGCTTCGCCTGCGGATTAGCTATGCTGATAAACAAACCCTCATTTCTATTCCACCTATTGACATCTCAGTACCAGGGCCCATTCATGAGCCCAGTTGCACCGCCCCCGTCGAGGCTTTAGCCTGGACTCAGGCCATGGGTTGTCCGCGCGCCTTCCCTCAACTGGAAGAGGTGATTCCTTACATACATGGACACGTTGGATCTCACTAAAATATCTCCCTAGCCCAAATAGTTAGGCTCTTGAGAGACGCTTGAGACTTCCTTTTGTTGATAGCCTTCAAGTATAAAGCATTCATGTGGTGGCTATTGTTGGGCGGGTAAGCAATTCAAGCATTACCATGCCTGGATTTGCTTGCTGCGTTTTCATGCGAGCTGCAATTTTCATGCGATTTCGTGAAGTCGAAATTGAGTAAATGCGCCGCACTGCGTCAAGGGGAAGTGAGGGGGCACTACGCATGGCATCCCGATCTGCGCTTACAAGCAAGGCGTGCCAGACCTGTACCATATCTGCCGTCAGCATATCTTGGAAGTTGAACGTTTGCAATTGTGTTGAATTTGTAAGAAGACTTTGGTGTCCATTGAATGCATGAATTGAGCTGTTAGCTCCACAACACAGAAGCTTCCTCACTTACCCCCTACATCTCTTCCTCACTGTCGTGTGTATCTTCTGCAGGACCTGAAGAGCTTTGAGGCCATCGATCTTGGCAAGCTACGGCAAGCTATCCCCAAACTACTCCAAAGGAGCTCTGCAACTTCGTTGTTGCATTATGTTGTCAAGGACAATCAGGTGTTCAAAAAAGCACACGGTCCTTTTCCAGCATTTTCTTACTTCGCCGATATGGTCTTTCATCAATTGGCAGCCACTGTCAAATTGCCTGGTTAGTGAACACAAATTTGATGCATCTTTCAGCTAGGAGACAGCTGTTGCTGCTCTTGCTTGTCTACGAATTCAACGGCACGCTATAGGCTCACAGCCGTTTTCCTTACAAGTGTTGTGGTGCATAAGCTCGCCTTTACAATATTCCAAACCCGTCTTCCATGATGGAAGCTGTCTCGCACATGCGACATGTTGACCTTGCTAGCTGCAGTGCTTCTCTGGAAGAGCTTTCGGCATGTGGTTAGCTCCTGTTGCTCCGCCCGCAGATGTTGAATTTGTGTTAAATGTGGGAGACTGGCCTCTTGTGGAGAAATCCTGGGGTGAAGGAAGGGTTCCCGTGTTCTCTTGGTGTGGGTCAACTGACTCCTTTGACATAGTACTCCCTCAGTGGGACGTGTCGCGCTCGACAATCTTGGGTAACACCGAGTCCAATCCAGATCTTTTGGCCTCTCAGGTGCGCATGCGAAAGGGAAAGATACAGTGGGACCCAATGCAACGGCAGCTAGGTTGCCAACAATATTCCGCCAGCTATGCAGTGGATATGGTCAACGCTGTCGCTGGCCACACATTCTGCAGTGGTGTCCCCCTATGCATTTCAGATACTGCAGGCTTTTCCTATATCGGCTTTTAGATAGTCATAATCAGCAGTGGCTCTTTGATTGAGGAGGGTGCGGCCACTGTCGCTACGGCTTGTGTTTTGTGTAGGGCTGGAGCCTACATGCGTGGGAATCTAAAGATTCCCGAGCGGCATTTAGGGGTCGCGACAGCAACCCCGTTCGCGTGAAGCTTGCACAGTTATCTGCACGCCATCCAGACCTTCTGGACGTAGCCATCACCAGCTGGGAAAACGACGAGAACTTTGAAGCTGAAGAGCAGCTCGGAGGAGGCAGTAAGAAGTTTATTAAACTGTCCGATTTTTCCAAGTACAAGTACATTCTTGAGCTTGATGGCACCGTGGCTGCCTACAGAAATCCATACCTGCTTGCGAGTAAGGCTACCAAGCTTGCTGCCGTTTGCAGCCCATTGATTATATTTGGCTAGCATAGCCCTCGCTATTGTTGAACCGGCGGCAGTGATGTCTACGAATACCAGAGGAAGGTAAATTTATCACGGCTGGCTTTCGGGCTTTCTGTCTATTTCTTCCAGGTGGAAGTTTGCTGCTGAAACAGGACAGTGCGTATTACGAGTGGTATCAAAGGGAACTTTCCCCTTGGCAACATTTCGTACCTTTCGATGGAACCGGCGAAGACTTGCTTTCGAAGCTGCAGTGGGCAAAAGAGCACGATGCGGAGGCACAGCGGATAGCAAGCAACGGTAGGCCCTGTTGAAAACAGACAGTTTGCAAGCTTGGTGGCGCTCTCACTGCCCGGGTGGAGCACCCCTCTGTACAAATAGACACACTGTTGGTCCAACACCAGCTACCCCATTAAAGGAAGAGCTTGTGCATGGGGGGAAACAAATCGGTACCAACCCGCTGGGCGAAAGTTCACTCCCTGAGAGTTGTGAGAGGCTCTCTGTGTCTGCCTTTTCTCTTGGACAGCTCGACAGTATGCAAAGATCAACCTACTCCCGGAGCGCGTCCTGTGCTTCTACTATAAAGCCCTAGAGAGTTACGCATTGAGGCAAGTAGGAACGCCCACCGTTACGGAGGACATGGTATGGGTCCCTCCGCCTCAGCTGCCAAAATACAATACATGCGGGTCGCCGGATCCATTGTCACGCTTGGGTGACTATCCAGTGGTGCCTCTTCACCCGACCTCAGTGGAGGCATTCCTGTCCCGGGCAGATAAGGTGGGTTCCACTCGAAAAGCTGCTGCCTTCCTTTGATCCTAGTGTATTGTGGGGCATGTTCTGGGATAAGCTAAACCCATTGAAGGTTCGTTTCTAGACAAATACTAATGGCATCAACCGACTCAACGAAGCTGCCTGTTTCTCTTCAGGACACAGTCGTGATTGTCCACTCGGCGTTTTGCAACCGAAGCACTCGCATTTTGGCTGATATTTTGGTGATGGCTCGGATGTACAAAGCTGCTGGTGCTGACCTTCAGTTTGCATCTGCCGAGACCTTTACGGCACAGTACCCGATTAAGTGGATCCAAACCACGAATGGACCGCAACTTTTCTTCTTAAGAAAAGGGTCTACCACTCCCGAGCAACTTGCAGGACAGCTCACCAGAACGGCAGCCGTAACTTTCATTAATTCAAAACTTCCAGATGTGCAGCACCACATTATCGCCCCGCCAGAAGTTGAACAAATTATTTCGGATCCCATCCCACAAAGGAACGATGGACCGACGAAGCAAATAGTCGCCAACACGTTTGACAAGCTCGTATTGGGCTCTGATAAGGTAATGAGGCGGCACCTGAAGTTGAAGGAATCTACGTGACCGTTGTCAATAATACCCTGCTTTTCCCCGTGTATACAGAGTTTTTCGCGAAGACGTCAATTGCCAAAGCCGCTGTTGTGTCATTTATGCTGGTACAGGACGTGCTTCTAATGGTGTCAGCCCCATGGTGTGGCTATTGCAAAAAAATAAGGCCAGCGTTTTTCCGCTTTGCGCGGGCAGTTGCTGCGGCCCCTTCGGCAGCAGCTGTGCTGGAAGTCGCAAAGATGAATGGTCCCACCAATGAAATTAGACACCAAGAATTTGCCGTTACTCACTACCCAACAATATGGTTTGTCCGAAAAGGCGAAAAGCAGCCCGTAGTTTTCTCTGGTAGATCCACAGAGGAAGGCTTTTTAGAGTTTGTAAGGAAGCACGCCACAAATCCTGCTGATCTCGAGGGGATTGTCACAACACCAAGATCTCCAAGTGGCACAAAGCTTTCAATGAAGGATCTGCAAAGCAAGTTCGGCTCTCCCATACTTACCGTCGATTCGGAGAGCTTCTATGACGACATACTTGACAACGACAAGGTACCGCTAATCTTTGAAGCCGCCATCCCTCAAAATCCATGCAATCCGCTAAATCGTGCACTCTAAGATTCAACTAGTAGACCACGCATACCCTCACCACGAGTGCATATTAAAGGCGACACCATAAAAGCACAAATAGGCTTTCACGCTCGAATATTTACCTGCATGGGCGCCAGTGCTTTGGGACCTTGCTCAGGACGTACTGCTGCTTGTATACGCTCCCTGGTGTGGACACTGCAAGAAGTTGGAACCTACGTATGAAGAATTCGGAAGGCTTGCAGCTGAGTCGAAGTCAGCAAACGAGGCATTAGTGGTGGCGAAGATGGACGGATCTGCCAACAGGCTACCAGATGAGAAGTACAAGGTGACGGGATACCCAACGGTCTGGTTTTTCAAGAAGGGTTCGGACACGCCCATCAAGTTCATGGGAGAGCGAACAGCAAACGGTCTTGCTTCGTTCGTGCAGCAGCACGCAACCACCAAAATCGAGATGAAAATTCCTGATCCACCGGCTCCAGTGGCTGTATCACAGCCTGCACCAACGACCAATGATGGCCCAGTGAAAGTCGTGGTTGGCGATACGTTCAAGTCGCAAGTACTTGATTCCGGCAAGGTGATTGAGGACACTCAGTTGTGCCTGCGACAGTGTTATTTGGATCGAGATTGTTGAGCAGCGTATTGGGTCTATGGAAAAGTGCAGCGGTGCCTTAGAAGATGTGGGGGGAAGAGTAGTGTTTTGCTTAGTTGGAATGCTATGTTTGATAGTGGTTAGCGACGTTGTTTTCGGGAGTTTGCAGCTGTGGATTGAGATGTTTGATGTGATGTTGACGCGTTGTGTAGGACGTTCTGCTGCTTGTATACGCTCCCTGGTGTGGACACTGCAAGAAGTTGGAACCTACGTATGAAGAATTCGGGAAGCTTGTAGCTGAGTCGAAGTCAGCCAGTGAGGCATTAGTGGTGGCGAAGATGGACGGATCTGCCAACAGGCTACCAGATGAGAAGTACAAGGTGACGGGATTCCCAACGGTCTGGTTTTTCAAGAAGGGTTCGGACACGCCCATCAAGTTCATGGGAGAGCGAACAGCAAACGGTCTTGCTTCGTTCGTGCAGCAGCACGCAACCACCAAAATCGAGATGAAAATTCCCGATCCACCGGCTCCAGTGGCTGTATCACAGCCTGCACCAACGACCAATGATGGCCCAGTGAAAGTCGTGGTTGGCGATACGTTCAAGTCGCAAGTACTTGATTCCGGCAAGGTGATTGAGGACACTCAGTTGTGCCTGCGACAGTGTTATTTGGATCGTGATTGTTGAGCAGCGTATTGGGTCTATGGAAAAGTGCAGCGGTGCCTTAGAAGATGTGAGGGGAAGAGTAGTGTTTTGCTTAGTTGGAATGCTATGTTTGATAGTGGTTAGCGACGTTGTTTTCGGGAGTTTGCAGCTGTGGATTGAGATGTTTGATGTGATGCTGACGCGTTGTGTAGGACGTTCTGCTGCTTGTATACGCTCCCTGGTGTGGACACTGCAAGAAGTTGGAACCTACGTATGAAGAATTCGGGAAGCTTGTAGCTGAGTCGAAGTCAGCCAGTGAGGCATTAGTGGTGGCGAAGATGGACGGATCTGCCAACAGGCTACCAGATGAGAAGTACAAGGTGACGGGATTCCCAACGGTCTGGTTTTTTAAGAAGGGTTCGGACACGCCCATCGAGTTCGTGGGAGAGCGAACAGCAAACGGTCTTGCTTCGTTCGTGCAGCAGCACTCTTCAGAGTCCGTTAAACTTTTTTCTTCTTGAACATAGGCTCCAGAATGGTTTTGTATTCCAATAGGTGAAGGGAGAGTCTTTTATTCAAGTGTTTAGTCTAAATTCCTCTAACCGACCGCGGCGAGAGCTGGTGTCCGTCTATGCACTGTTGGCTTCGGCAATGTAACTCTGGGATGGCGGCGATTAGCCCAGGAGTATACGTGGTTCAGCTGATTGTGAACATTGTGTTATTCAAATCACCCTTGTCCGAGGATTCTCGCATATTCGTTAGTGTTTTTATCTCTGTGTGGTTTTGGTTCAATCATTTAAACGAGGAAATTACCACAGGCGTAATGCTGTAACCATACTGAGGTGCTCAACCTCTAGTTACCATCTATGCTCCGGAAGCCTTATTCTAGGAGAGCTGGACTCCTTGTGGGGCTACCTATGCTCGTAGCTCCGTTTGGAGTCAGATAGGTCCTCCATCCAGTCTTTCAGCGCGCATTCCGTATATTCTGACTATTGGGGATTGCTCTTTTTCATGCGCGTTTATAGCCACTACTCTGCAACCGCGGCAAATGAACCAACACTCTCTCGACTTTTCGCCTAGTAGCTAGGTCGCAGAGTAGGTGCTTTGCTTCATTTATTTCTTTTCTTATTCCTGTCATCTCGGAGTCCTGCCTTTCACGTGTCTCATCTACTCAATACGCTGAGGAGCATTCTCACTCCGAACATAGTTCTTTAACCTCATTATAGACCACCCAACCAGGCAGAGAGCTCTAACGCCATTACTAATCAGCTCTGGTTTTTCCTTTTTGCACCCCACTGATCCTGGCTTTCTCTGTCAGAACGCCGTTGGAAGCACAGAATAAGTTCTCAATGGCAATTTGTACTTTGCTATACCACCTGGACCAGTAAGTAGTTTCATTGGGAGATGCTCCTCAGTACACCTTAACATGGCTGAAAGAGGAGTGGGTGGCTCCAGAAAGAAGCCGAAACGCAGCTGCAACCTCCAGTTCGCAGATTTAGCTCTAGCCCACGATACCACTGCACTCATCATCTACTACAAATCACACTACCCTCCCTGCCCGTGACATTCAATTCAATGAAATCACGGCAACAAATCGATTATGTTTTTCCGGAATGTATTATGAGGCGGCTCTTTACAAACTGATGCGCAGCTACAGCGCATGGTTCTCGTTAGTCCTTACTGTTTGTTGCAGTCTCCACTGCTCCCCATTACACAGTGTAACAGCGCATCAGCTTGTTGAAGGGCTCCCTATAATTACTTCCGGCAAACATAGTCGATATGTTGCCCTGATGTCGATGAGTTGATTCATCACGGGCCAGGAATGTTTTCTATTCCATTATAGGGTTGCTTATATGAGTGGATGTCCACAGTTTGCTTAGGCATATTCGACAGTGTGTTTAATAGCCGGGAAGCTAAAGCGGAGTAGTTAGACAGTGCAGCGGCTTGTCTGTCTTCATTAACCACAGTCACCTGAGCAGTGTCCTCCACTAACAGAATGTCTAGCAAACAGCAAGATGCAGATTACAATAATTCCGAAGGCAACTTACAGTTTTTGTACTTGATCACATAATATGTACTATGAACAGCTGTGAGATAGGCAAACGAATGTCCCTTGTTTCTCCGCTCATCCCAGATTGCTGAAGCTCGGCTTAGCAGGGACTGAATTTTAACATGGTACGGCACAAGGACCTTTTGGGTTCATGGACATGCTTTCTGGCCCAACCTCGCATATGCGAGTCCATTAAAAGGCTACTGCCGTGTGTTTCGAGATGTTTGCTAAAATACTGGGATCTACGAATGGCTTCACAAGCAAAGCGTAGCAAGCATCATCAAAAGTTAATGTCAAAATTCCTGCGAGGTAGATTCATCCTGTTTCCACGGATGGATACGGGAACTTTAGTTGAGTGTTCCATCTTCAAATATCAGCAACAAGAAGTGGACGTGGGAGAGCTTTACTGGGGAATTCCTCCATTATTCTACACATTTTTCAAATGCACATTTGCCACCATTCCCACCTGGAGAAAACTGTAGAGTGCGGGTAAGGGATGCAGTAATGCTCCTGCAGCCAGAATATACTGCGATGTGCAGAAGTGCGTTAACGATGTCTAATAATGAATAACCTGCTACACCATGCAAGCAGCCAAACTGTTCGTCAATATGGGGCGTCTTACCTTTTGGGTTCACCGCGGGTTTGTTGAAAGGCTTTACTTGGAAGCAGATGCACCACCTCCCGCCGTCTTTTTTTTTGGAGCCAGCACTGAACTGTGCGCAAATGTGCTAGCTAGCGGTTGAAATTAGATTTTTAAACAGTTCATCTGCCTGCTCCCCAATTCGCTGCCCATGTTGTGTTCGTCGCTGTTATCTTGGGAGAGTTTTTGGTTTGCTTCGGATGTTTCGATGCGCTGCATTGAGAATAAGCGTTCAGCTGGTGCGCGGCCAGCTGGTAGCTCTGTGCCATTTTATACACTTGAGGCCTCTTTTTTCATTTTTTTCAAACCCCATCTGCTGCTTCTGTGCCTCTTCTCAGCCGTTACCTGGGTCGGATTCCCACAAGCCGCTGTCTTCGTAAGTTCACCACGACTTGTTGCATGCATATGCAGGTCGTTACTTGGCTGTGCAGTGGATTGCATCATCGTTGCTCCTTTCCCCATTAGGCTCGTTTTCCGCCGGCCCTGCCGTATAGTGTACAAATGCTGTTCGGACCACTAAAATGTGCACCATCTCACTGATTCTCGGACTACATCGCCCATCGTGTTTGCTGGGCATCTAACGGCGTACCTGCATTATCGTGCTCACACATCTACAAGTATCCAGGCGTTTCTGATGTTAAGGGACAGATGGCGGCACATCAACAACTGCCTCATAGCTTGTTGCAGCTTATTCAGTACGAGAATCCCCCATGCAAGCACAACCAGCTATCATTTGCTGCATGCACTAACACTGGTGGGAGCCGTTGAAAACGTCTGTGTCCGTGCAGGCTTCCTCCTTGAGTGCAGGTTTGCCGTGTAAGTGATGGTGTGCCAACTGCGGATAGGCTATGTAACAGTCGCTTACATAAAACAACGCTTTTCGCGCCTCTGCTTCTAACGTAGGGGATCCCAGTTGCAACTGTATTCTGTAATGCTCATTGTGGGCTGCGATGGAGCCGAAATACCTAAGACGAGATATCCTTAAATGCAACAGACCAAATACCCTAATCCTTAGGAATCATGAGCTCAGTGGCTCGAAAGGCTGGAGCTGAGGGAGAGGAGGCAGCCTGCCGTGCCGCGTGTTGCAACGCGGCTCACTGCAAATCGAGGTGCACGGCAACCCCACATGCATGCCCAAACGACGTTTACCAGCTGTATGTACAAACACTGTAGCCAGTCGTTGAGAACGTTCGCTTACGTATCGGTCGTCTACAAGGACCACGTATGGGTCCACCCGCACACTAAAGACAGGCTTGGCAGCCTCGCACTAGACACTGTACTACTGGACAAGTGGGGGGTACATGGAGGCTTCAGGGAGATAAAAATGACCTAAAATATAATGAGAACTAAAGATGCGCAGCCGATGCACACCGTAACGCAGCGAATGTTCCGCCTTTACAACGTTATACGCACACTTGCAAGCAGACACCAACCATGAATATTATGGAGGACCCAGGGTTCAGATTGCTGCACATGGTCATGAGGGGGAACTAAATCCACTAAAATTATTCAAGCGTAAAACAGGGTGGCTTGCCGATGCCGGTCTCGACGGGCTGCGTAAGTGGAGCCGGGCTGCAGCAACTATAATGCCATGTGGGGGTCTGCCGCTCTTCTAAGCTGCATAGGCAATCCGTTGAAGCAAGCATGTACAGGGTCATCATAGCATTGTGAAGCAAAAAAGAAAAGACAATCTGGAGCGGTAAAGGGCGGTAAGACGCCAGGGACCCTGCCACACAGCAGGCAGCAGTCGCACCCTCACCCCCCACGTGAACTCTCATCCGGCTGTGGCCTGCCACTGGAGTAGCCACAGCTGGCATCGCTGTCCAAGGAGGAGATGGCGTTTCTTTTCAATTCATTGGGTAGAACTTGTCAGATTCTTCACAGGCAGAATACGTCTGGCCTGTGGAGGGGGCGGCGAAGCGACAACCCGTAAGTTGTGGCCAGCAGCCATTTTGAGTACCCTATGCTGCGCCCTTTTCGACTTGGCTTGCGCTCGAGTTTGGTTGATCGCTTCGAGGTTCGACTCTTCTCTTTCTCTGGCGGGTGTCCGCCCACTCCAATATCGAGTTCTTCAGTTCCCGCGCTCCCATGCCGAGTGCTCTTAGGTCGTGCTGTGTCGTCCAGTACACACACTACCTGGGCGTCTACGCTTTCCGACATAGCTAGTCGAGGCCTAGGTATGACAGTCTGAGACTTTGCCCGGCGTAGCTTGGCCAATACGGGAAATTTTTTCCTGCCGCACAATACGCAATGGCCTTGCAACAGCAGCAGCAGGGAGCCCAGCAGCAGCCGCTGTTGACAATGGGGCTTCAACAGGGGCAGCAACAGCAGCAGCAACAACAGCAGCCCCAAGCTGGGGGAACAGCAGCTCCTACAGCACAGACTGCTGCTGCGCAGCAGCCTCGCCTGCAGTTCCCACAAAATCAGTTGCCTGCCAACCTGCACGTGCAGCAGCAACTGCTGCGGATGCAGCAGCAGCAGCAGGGTATCACGGCGAAGCTTCAGGGGGCGACTGGTGCATCTGGAGTTCAGCAGCGGCTTTTGCACCTGGAGCAACAGGAGCAGTTCTTACAACAACAACAGCAGCAAGAACCTGAGAAGGTTCATTGGGTCCAGGTAGGATATTTGTTCAAGCTTTTCTTCCTGCTGTTGCTACACTTCCGTTCACTTAGGCGCTTTATTGAATTCGGCACATTGAGAGCTGCTTAATTTGCCCATTCCTAGCCCTGGCGTAAAACATAATCACTCCATCGTAGATGTTTCTGGGGAGTCAGCACACCTGTTCGTCCTGCTGCTTGTGTTTGCCTTTTCTGCAGTGTGACCGCTGCGACAAATGGCGCGTCGCTCCTTACGAAATAACACTACCAAGTTGGGTGTGTGAGCAAAACACTTGGGACCGGCGCTACGCTTCGTGCAGTGTCCCGGAGCAACCAGACCCGGCCGCCCAGATGCAGCAGCAGCAGCCTACGCGGCAGCAGCAACAACTGCTTCAGCAGCAGCAGCAACTGCAGCAGCAGCAGCTGTTGCAGCAACAACGCCTCGGTGGTGGTGCTGTACCTAGACCAAAGGCGAAAGCGAAAGCGAAGTCCAGGGCTACGTCAAAGGGAACGGCGGCGGTGCAACGGCCAGTTCAAAGTGGCAATTGCGCAGGAGATGCAGTAAGTCGATCTTGTTGATATGGACCTTTATATGTTTCGCAGGCCCTTTGTAGCGTTCACGTAGCTGTAAACCGCCAGACAGTATGCATCAGCCCATCCATCTCACCTAGAGTCGTTTTTGCCGTCGCAGGGTTCGGCAGCAGCTTCAGAAGGATCCTTTGTCCTTGCTCCAGGGCTCATACCTCCTGCGGATGCTGCTGCGTCTGCTGCTGCGCTTGTGCGACAGAACCTCCTACAACAACAACTGGGACAGCAACAGCAAAGGGGTGGTCCTGGTGCCGCAAGCAACCTTCCGGCCCTACAACAGCAGTTGTTACAGCAGCAACTTCAGCACCAGATGCAGCAGGCGCAACAGCAGCAACTTCTACAGCAGCTACAGCAGCAACAGCACCAATTGCTGCAGCAGCTGCAGCAGCAACCACCGGTGGTGTACGACAATTGGGTACAGTGCGACGCGTGCAACAAGTGGAGACGAGCCCCTAATCCGATCACCAGCGACAAGTGGTTCTGCCGAATGAACACTTGGGCTCCCCAGTTTGCTTCTTGCGAAGCTCCTGAGGAACCTGATCCTGCACAGCAGGATCAGCAGCAGCAGCAGCAGAGTCAACAACGGCTTCTAGAAGCAGCAGCGGCACTCCAGAGGCAGCAGCAGCAGCTCCAGCAGAGCGCAGCAAAAAGGCAACGCACCACGACTGTTTCTAGGGCTCCAGAAGCGACAAAACCCGACCCGAAGGCTGATCCACCAACGCAATTGCTTCGACAGCAGCAGCTGGTTGCTGCTGCCGCTGCATCTGGACAACGCAGTGCCACGCCCGGAGCACAACAGCAGCTGCAGCTGCAGCAACAACTGCAGCAAGCAAAGCTCCCGCAAGGCCAACAGCAGCAACACCCAGGGTCGTCGGCTCCTGCTGGAGCTGGTGGCCAGTTGCAGCAGCTACAGTTGCTACAGCAGCAGCAGTTGCAATTGCTGCAGCAGCAGCAGGTTCGGCTGCTCGACGTTGCCCGCAGGGCTACGCCCAATACGGCTGCTGGAGCTCCGGGGGCGGCCGTAGCAGCGGCTTCCACAGCAGGTGGAGCGGCTGCAGGCACTGCAGAACGGCGTGAAGGAGTGCCGGAGACAACTGCAGCATCAACAGCAGAGCGAGGTGGCAAGTGGCTGGAGTGTCGTTCGTGCAAAAAGTGGCGCCGACTACCCGCAGAGGTGGATGCTGAGGCCCTTCGCCCCAAGTTCTATTGTTATTTGAACGTGTGGGACTTGCAGCGAAATACTTGCGCATCACCACAGGAGCCCTGGCAACAGTTACAGCAGCATCAGGAGATACAGGGGAAAGGTCCAGCAGCAGCGAATGCTGCTTCGGCGGCTCCGCTGCAGAAGGTTCCGCACCAACCCGCGACGCCGGATGCCAACAGGCAGGGCAAGACGGACAACGTAACAGCAACGCCGGCACAGCAACAGCAGCTTCCCAGAGCGGGGGGACAGCTACAGGGGGAGACAGGCGGAGCTGCGTCTCTTCATCAGCAGCTACAGGAGCAGCAGCTTCTCCTCCTCCGTATGCAACAACAGCAACAGCGTGCTGCTGCCTCATCCGGTGTCCCGGGGGGTAGTACAACAAAACCCGGGTCAGGAGCCTCCGGAGCAGCAGCTGGGACAGAAGATGATGATGAAGAGGGAGAAGACGACATCGAGGGAGAGGGAGATGACGATGAAGACAGCGAGGATACTGGTGACTCGTCTGACTCCGAATCAGACAGAGGCGGTGGCGGAGGCCCGGGCGGTGGCGCGGGTGCTGGTGGTCCTTCCGCCGGGGGTGCGAGCGGGACAGGTGCGGGGGCCGGGGAAGGGGCAGGCCGCCCCCCGCCTCCCCCTGCACAGGGGCCCCCAGGAACAGGCAGCTTTGGTGCGAATGCTGCTGGGAGTGGTGGAGTTGCGGCGAGAGGCGAGATTGGGGCAGTCAACACTACGGTGAAGGATTCCAACAGTAACGGAAACAAGAGTTCAGCCAGTGGGCGTCCGGCCCGTTCCTTCGACGTGCTGATTGTAGGCGGAGGTATTGCGGGCTTGGCAGGGGCCCTTCACTGCCAGAGGGCAGGGGTGGATTACCAGTTGATAGAGGCGAGAGGTCGTTTGGGTGGGCGCGTGTGGTCGGTCACGCTCCCAGCGTCTCCGGAGGAGCAGGAGCAGCTGCGGCAGAGGAGAATTGGCCGGAAAACATCTGGTAAAAAGGGAAAACCAGGGAAGGATGGCAGTGTCTGCGTGGATGGAGGGGCAAGTTACATGCATGGGCTGACGGGGAACGAGAATGACGTCAGGCTGAAACCCCGCAGAAGAGGTTGTAGCGTGTATCATCTTGCTGCTGCTTCTCCAGAGTGTCGCGTTGCAGTAGTCCCTGGAGAGACTGGATGGGAAAATCCGTATTATTTCGATTGGCTAACGGGGGGGCGGCGTTTTTCCATGTTAGTGGTGTCGCTTGCTCATGCTCTTTTCTCGCGTCTGGCCACGCCTGTGTCGTTGACTGCGGGGCAGCAAGAAAGAGGGCCCTCCGTTTCCGTTCTTACACTGCTTAACAGGGAGGCGAATTCGCTTCTGGAAACCGAAGGAAGAACGGATTCAGCGGCCGCTTCAGCTCCTTGTGGTCTCCCGTGTGCTTGCGAAAAACATCACGGAGAGTCCGGGAATCTAGATATCCCACCTCATCAGAACACGTTTGAGTCGTTGGATTTGCCGTCGGCGTTGAAGGGGCTGGTGGCGACGCTCTTGCAGCGACTGAAGAGCTTGTGCTCTTTAGCGATATCCGGAGTCGACAAGAGCAGTGACAACCGCAGTGAAGGTGAAATTGCTGTAGGCGAGTGCTGCCCATGCCAGGTGGAGGCAATGGTCGTCCGAATGCTACGAAGTCGATTCGGCTTCGTAGCTCCATTAAGGGATGTCAGCGCTGCTTTTTTTGCATTCTTCCAGTCCCCGAAGCTCAAGCGTGACGTCGAGAGATATCACAGCCCGAAGTATCGGCTCCTTACCTGTATGTTTCCAGTGTGGCTAGGGGGGGATTTTGTCGTGAGTTCTCTGTTGTGTCTGCATCAAAGCACTTCCTGATTCTTCGGTGTCTGCCGCTTTTCAGGGCCGGGCCTGCAGCGATATGCCAAGAATTTGTCGTTCGCGTTTGCGGAGAGAGACAGAAAGAAGTCGCAGGTTGTTAGGCCTTTTGCGGCAATTCCTCCCTCCGTATCTTCCGATCTGTAAGTATTTTTCATGGGACGGGTTTTGGAATATGTGCGCTTCACTACTAGTCCCACTCTAGTGGGAAGGCTCGACGGCTCACTAGCAGTGTTCTTTGTTGTTCGGGGTGAGTTTTGGTTACAGCATCTGCATGAGCTGGAGGTGGCTAGTGGACATGCTTCGGGGGCAGTTGTCGCCAGAACGAGTCCGTCTTAACACTCGCGTCTCCTCTGTCTCCGTTTCGGAAGAAGATTCTCCGTTTCCTTGTCTTGTCCGATGCCACTCCGACGACAACTCTAATGAGGCACAAGAGTGAGGCTCAAGCATCAGTTGCCACAATCTGCTGAGGCACCTGCTGTAGGTTTCAGTTCGAGTTGTATTGTCGTGACTTTGCGTATGCATAGCTCCTCGGTTATTTTTGTTGCCGTGCCCTGTGCCTAAGGCTTCGTTCCCGGTTTGTTCTTGTAGCGTTGCCAGTATCGTTGCTACAACAGCGTCCAGAGGAAGATGAGGGAGCGGCCGCCTGCGTAACGTTTCAGCCACCGCTCCCAGCCGAAAAGGTGGCAGCCCTGGCGGCTGTGGGCATGGGAGTGCACAACAAGGTGGGCTTACGAGGGCGCTGCCCCTCCTTCGTTGCTCAAAAACGCATGATTTGTTCTCAGATGGCCAATTTGGCCTGTCATTCACGTCTCAGGCGTGGTTTTTGATGATTAAATGGGAATGTTGAGGTTGCCGAGACTGCTGGGCATGTGTTATCGTACAGGTGGTACTGCGGGTTGCGCCTTCCGACGTCTTCTGGTCACGGTCGACCCCTTCATTTTCTTCACCATACTCGCGCTTCCAATATTTGAATTTGCATGCTTACGGGGACAAGGGATGCATTCTGGCGCATCTGTTCCCCCCAGCATCCCTGGCCATTGACTCCTTAACTGACGAAGAGGTTAGTCACGTGAAACATTCGCCAACAGAGGTCGAGTTGGTAGGATAGCATAGTTGTATGAGCTCACGAGCAAAAGTAACGAAATGCAAAGGCGGAGAAACGATGAAGGAAAACAACGAATATGCTGCAGCTACCATAAATGCGATGACTAGGCTTGTAGCCACAGTTGAGGTGAATGTGGCTATGATGAAACTAGGGAAGAATAGCAGTCAATGCTACTTATGCTTGTGAAGTGGGTCTCTCAAATGAACGAATGTTTGTTCAGGTGGCTCAAGAGGTACTCGATGACCTCCGGAAATTGTTCGGCTACGTCCCACGTCCAGCCCTAGTAGCCTCTGTCGTTACCCGATGGCATTCCGATAAGTACTCCAGGGGGTCGTACTCATATCCAGTAAGTCAGATTGCCTGCATAGCTGGAGGAACATTCAGACATAGTGCTGCACAGCTGTTATGGTTTTCATGTGCGGGTGGAAGGGAGCATGATGGGTGTAACTGCAGAAACCTGGAGCGGACATGGCAACTCACTGGCGCTGGTTGAGGGCACCGCATCCTTTAGAAGCTCCTCGCGTAGCGTTCGCCGGAGAATTTTGCTCTGATTCTTATAGCCAATGTGTCGACGGAGCGTAAGCTGCACATTTTGGTGTCGCTCAGTTGCTGTTAGCTGTGTACGCCCATTAACAGCGTTCCAGTGGTAAAAGTGACTCCTTGTTTGCATTCACCACTCTCCTCTGTCCGTTTAATTCTGCATCTTGCGCTCAGATTCGACACTGGCATGCGGGCAGCGCAATCCGTTGTACAGTTTGGTCTGCGGCTTCATCCCTGCACAAAAGGCACACAGGAGCAGAAGCAGCCACGAAGGGGAGATGAGGTTTCCGCTGAAGCAGAACGCCTTCAGCAGCAACATCGTAACCGCCGGCAGCATCGTGCAACCAGGGAGGCGAGGCGTGGAAGCAAGCAACAGCGCACCTCAAAGCGATGTAAGAAGGAGGCTCTTGATGCAGCCGAGGCGAAGGCGAGAATTGCAACTGCTAAGGCAGAACTCGAACAAGCGAAGACAAAGTATTGCGGGGACGACTGCTGCCCAATGCTTGAGTGCCCGGACATGTAGGACGCCTCTCCTTTGTAGTAATATTGCTGCGCAGTAGCATAATTTCTTGTAGATATTTTTTGTTGGTTCATCTGTTGAGTTACTCTGTTGGTGCGAGGGTTCATTTTATCTTATTTTTGTGTGGTGCTGCCGCTGTTCAGTTCCCATGCGGGCTTTTACTTAACAGATGGAAGCGACCTGACAGATTGTGATGAAGGTGTAGTGAAGAGTGATGACCAAGAGGATCTTAAAACGGCTTACGGAAAGAACACGCGAATGATGCTTGAAAAGTTCCAGGCCCTTCTGCAGTTTAATCGGAAGCAGCTGAGGTGTTCGCAGTCTAGATGTTCTCCAACGAAGTCTGGCCCAGCAAGTTTTGCTCGACCTGCGCAAGCGAGAGCGTAACGTTGGCATGATGACAACGAGCAAACGTGACAACATCTGTGGGGAGAATCAGTTCGGTTTTGAGCAGGCAGAGGGCACGGCTTGCTCAATGACCTTCCAGAAGAGATATCGGAAGGCTTCTAACAATCAAAGACGCGCGTGGCGACCGCATTGGTTATCGTGCACTCCATAATGCGCGAGCGCAGAGGGAAGCTGGCACGAGACGACCCCCGAGACGTTCGCACATCAGTAGACAGAGCCATATATGGAGCATCATTGGTGTTTCTAGGGGTATGCCGTCGATGGGGGGGGTAATACCTGGGGGAAGAAGGTTTTCCTGTTGCCCCTCCTCCGAACTGTGGTGGAAAGGTTGGCGGTTGAAAATGGGGGAATTAGGTGGGTATGTTTTGTTTAGGTCTATAGGTAAGGGTTTTTGCCGGCTGTACAGCGCTACAGATAGCGTACAGATTAGCGTCGTCGCTTTCTTGATCCCTAACCCAGTAGACTTTGGCACCATTGACCTTATGACGGGAACAGAGATAAGACTGCTATCCCTGCTGAAAAGGGGTTAGCAGGTTGGTAAATAAGTCCTCCGAAACAGAAGTGCGGAAGCCCATGCATTCAGCTTGCACCGATGGTGCTCTGTTGCACCTGACTGCGGGCACAGTCATGTGCACACTGCTTCTTCTGAGAATCGGTCAAAGGGTGATGAGTGCGCACCCGCGCGGACGCACGCGGCACCAACGGTGGGAAACATCTTGCTGCTTCGGCAGCTTTAAGTATAGTCGTTTACACCCGTTCGGACAATTCGAAAGTGCTTGCGCAGGCTCCCACGGTAGTCCACCGAAGGTCGCTTCAGGACACCCGTATATTAGCATACAAAGACCGTGGTTTATACACTTTAGTGTATAGCGGATTTACGAGGATTGCCAGTAGCTGGAGAGGAGGGTGAGGAGGAGCTGGTAGATGCCATGGCACTCTATATGCGTTCGAAACCCTTATCTCCATAGCATGGGGCATCTAGCTGTAAGATGACGTGTACGGCGATATTCCTAGTAGATTGTTGTTGGCGCACAGTGGGGAAGGACTCTGTCCAGTAGCGTACAAAAAAATTTTTTGTATACATTTAAGAATTATTTATCTCAGTATTTGGAGATAAGCGGAATCGAACCGCTATTTTTTCTTTGCAGAGGAATTATTCTACCATTGTCATTATATCCCCCTCGTAACACGTTTCGCGAGTACCGACTACCTTCGAAACAGTGACGACGAGCACACTCAATAAGTCCACGCTTTGTGACCAACTCCACAGCTTGTTCAGAGCGTCATGGCCTTACTAACAAAACCGATGTGTTCTGAGGTCCATGACCACTGCCACTAGAAGGTGGCTAGGCTGTAACGGACAGCTGCTGCTAGCTCCGTGCTACACGCCAATAATATGTTTAACACATGAGTAATTTCTATATTAACTGGATTGGCACTCACACATAGATTTAACGCTCTCTTTCGGTGCATTACACTGAGGCTCAATGGCCCGACGTTCTTTGCTGCTTCTGCATATTGTAGACGGGGCTGTGATTCTCCCGTCTGTCGGCGGCGACCTGGACACCAGGGTATTGTTTTCGCAGTTTTAGCCCAGAATCCTTTGTACTGGGGAGAAGGTAGAATATAGGGAAGGCTTATGCTTGACTTCTCTGGGAGACAGTCTCTCTTAAGGCTCAACCGACCCCCCATGCATGCATTTGGGGCACCGGTGTGAGAAGCTGAGGCAATTCTTTGCGGTTGCCCAAATATTTTCAGACGTTTTTGGAGTAGCGTTTTCCTTCTGCGCCTGTTTAGCTGTGGAAAGTCGCCTAGAAGTGGTACCTCGTCTAACCTGCTTGTCTCCGGACCCTGCATACTTCGGGAGCAGCACTCGTTAGCCTGATGATCTCCAGTTCTCACGCTCTTGGGACTCCCTGACATGCTCGTCTACTCTGTCATATGTGGAGGTGCTGCGGCTACTGAGATTTTCGAACTGTTGAGCCCAAGGATCCATTCGGTCTCCTCGGACGTAACAGTCAAACGCATCCCACGACCTGCTTAGAGCACACCGTACTCTTCCGTTGAGGTTTGAGGCTGCAGCTTAGCGATGCAGCAAGTTATATGGACGTTGAGGCAAGTTATTCATCTATTGGACCCCCGAGATGGAGCAGCTAATCCCCATCATGAACCGTCTTCAAGACGCCCTGCTGACTCTGGGAAGCGGCGAGGGCACAACATTTGACCTGCCACAGATAGCAGTCGTAGGGGCACAGTCTGTAGGTAAATCTTCTGTTCTAGAGGCGGTGATTGGCAAGGATTTCCTTCCGCGAGGCACCGGTATTGTCACGAGACGGCCATTGATACTCCAAGTAAAACTCCACATGTGCCTCTGCCAAAGCTCATGCTCAAGTGCGGGACGTAGTATGTTTTGGTATGCCTTACTTAGGATTGGGTCTCCCCAAAATTTTGCTGCCTTTTGGGATGTGTATCTGCTTATCTCTTGTGTCCTCTTGATTTCGTTGCACGGCAGCTGCAGCACACATCTGGAACGGCGGAGTGGGGGGAATTCAGCCATTCTCCAGGGCACCGATTCACAGACTTTGCTCAAATAAGGAAGGAAATCGAGAGAGAAACAGAACGCGTGACAGGTCGCTCCAAGAACATCTCGCCCATCCCTATTTGCCTCAAGATTTTCTCCCCCAATGTTATTGATTTGACGCTCGTGGACTTGCCAGGCATTACAAAAGTGCCAGTGGGGGATCAGCCTTCAGACATTGAGGTATTTCGTCCTCCCTCCACATCTTCAATGCTTCCTGGGCGCTGGCAGTTTGGCAAGCTCGGTGGCCACCGTCCTGTAGTCTCTGCCACAGTGCATCTGCATCGCTAGCCTGCGGCGGCTGGCTTCTGCTAACGTGCGTGATGAAAATAGTCTCTTTGAATTGTGTGTTGCGTTGCTGCAGCTACAAATTCGAAAGATAGTTTTGCAGTATATAAGCCAGCCCTCTTGTGTTATCCTTGCCATCACGGCGGCCAACACAGACATCGCCAATTCGGATAGGTAAGTTGTTTCTTTATTCTGTTTCTCTTGCGCGACTGATATTTCTCTGTGTGTATCTAAGACTATTCGGCCATCGTACGTGTGGTACTTTCTCCGTAGTCAGGTGTTGATTCTTCCTTACAACCAGCTCCTTCTGGCGACTGAATAAATGCATTTCACTGTTGGAGTTTCCGTGTTGGAGCATGCACTAGACTGCCCATCTAGTATTTGTGAAAGTTGAATCCCGTGACGTCGTCTAGTTTTTTTCGTCTGCATGCACTGCGCACCCCAAAAATTTCAGCCTGAAGATCGCCCGGGAAGCAGACCCTGAAGGCATTCGCACTATCGGAGTGGTTACCAAAGTTGACACGATGGAGGAAGGCTGCGACTGCGCTGACATACTTCTTGGGAAGGTCTATCCATTAAGGAGGGGGTACGTTGGGGCCACTCACTCCTTTTATGAAATGACTGCGGTTTAATTATTGCGTGCTTCCCGACAGTATGCCAGCTTGGATTTTAGATAGACAAGCGTTTGATGGCCTATGAAGCACACAGTTGAGCAGTGAGTAATGCGTCTCTGTTGCTTCTGTATGAACAACACTCCCGTTGATTTTTCGGTGTACAGATTTGTAGGCGTAGTATGTAGAAGTCTCGTACAGACACGTGAGCAGCTTTCCCCAAGAGCTGCCCAAGAGGAAGAGTCCAAGTTTTTCCAGAGCCACCCGGCATACAAGAGCTTGGGTAACCGTTGCGGCACTCGATATCTTGCACGAATGTTGAATCAGGAAAGTCCCCCATTGCCCATTCCCCTTGGTTTCACTCCCGACGTTTCGGTCTCGCGTGCATCTTTACTTTATGATTCATAAACCTGTTCGAGGCGGTACCCCTTTTTTTTTAACAGATTGCCTTTGTGCATTTGCTCATCTAATGCTCTGTTGGGTTTCAGGTGCTGATGCAGCATATCCGCGAATCATTGCCGGAGCTGCGTGAAAGGCTGCAGAAGAGGCTTCAAGAAGCAGAAGCAGAACTGGCTGGCTACGGGGATCCACTGCTGGAAGCAAAAGGAAACGCTGGGGCGTTGCTCCTACATTTCTTTTCCAAGTTCGCCCGCAATTTTCAGGTCAGACACCCTGCATCCTCCCGGTACACCCATCGCTATATTGCGGTAAAGTATTGCGGCGAAGTATGCAACGCACACCAAAGCTAGCTGCAGCGTACACTGCACCCTAAGGAATTCGGTCCTCTGCTTGCGTTGAATACTTCGCTGTGTTGCTTCCCGTTGATTTCGCGTTTCCTCAGGATGCTATTGACGGGAAGCTGCAGTCTCAGCACTCCTCTGATCATTTGATGGGCGGGGCCCGCATAAATTTCATATTCCATGATTGGTATGGCCGAGCCTTGGCAGAGTTCGACCCGCTGAGCGGCCTCACCGATCACGAAATTCGCACCGCCATCCGGTGAGTGCCCTTATATTGTTGTTTGCCATGGAACGCAGTAGAAGGAATGCTTGTGATGGAATTGAACAGCTGTACAGCAGTAGCCTTGTGTGGGGAAGAATTTCTGCGTTTGCTTCACGCACTACGGTTACCCCAGGCTATGCTGAAGGTTTTGAATAACCAGTTGCGCTGAGATTCCCAGGGTTTCATTTTGCTTTTGAAAGGCGTCATTGCCATTGTTTCCTTTTTATTGTGCGCACGTTGTTGACTGTACCGATTCTCGCAATTGGCTCACTGTTTGCCTTCGTGCTTCCTCCAGGAACGCTACAGGCCCCAAAGCTGCCCTATTTGTGCCAGAGAGTGCATTTGAAATCCTGGTCAAGAAGCAAATTCAGCAGTTGGAGACTCCCTCATTGCTTTGTGTGGAACAGGTTCGGCGCTTACTGAGTGTCCTCTTAAAGCTTCGTATGTACGTGGAAATTTTGCCCCTTTAAATGTACACGAATGCATCTGTGGGTTGTTTAGGTGTACGACGAGCTGCAGAAGATTGTTGAGAAATCCGAACTTCCCGAGATGTCTCGATTCACGAATCTCAGAGACCGTATTCTTGAAGTCGTGTGTGGGGTTCTGAAGAGATGCCTGGCCCCCACAAATCAAATGATTCACAATATTATTCAGGTATGGGACCGTGTATGGCTTGTTTTGCCGAAGGGCTATGGGTGAGTTGTGGAGCTGCGGAATGTCATTTATGGGTATTTCGTGCAGATTGAACTGGCTTACATAAACACGAATCATCCGGACTTTATGAGCAACAAAGCCCTTCCGGGCCTCTTTGGAGACAACATTTCCAGCAGACGCGACTCCTATTGTAAGCAAAACAGCAGAATAGTTCTGCACAGTGCGATTATGCTATGTATGAGCGACGGGCACAGTAGTTCACAAGGGGGCGCTGCTCCCCTGTTAAATGACGTGGTGGTAATGGAAGGAGCATAGAATGTTCAGCCGCGTGAAAGCTACGGGGTCAGTGTGCATTTTGTTTTGCTCGCAGCGCCGGGTTTAGGGAGCTGCTTGCAGCCTCCACTACCGCCGCAGCAGCAGCAAAGTGGGAGGCCACCCGCACCGTCAGAGAAAGAGCTACCGCCGTCGCCTCGAGGGGAGTTTGTGAGTAGGAACACTGCTCCTGGCGTTGCACATATGCGTGAAATATTCTATTTCGGTCTTTAGGCTTGCAAGTGGCTGTGTGCATTTTTTCGAGTGCTTTTCTCGTTTGGAACGCTTGCTAGCTGTCTGTGGTGTCATGTCAATTCATTCAGGGCGTTGGAGGTGTATTGCATCAAGGTGGCTTTTTCAGTTTTCTGAAGAACCCCCGACCTTCTCCACATGCAAGCAGAAACAATTCATCAACTGTTGTGCTTCCGGCAACACCGCAACCGCAACTGCAGCAACAGCACTCTCAGCCACCACCAACTCAACGGGCTGAGAATGCCAATTCAGTTGAGAGGTGCACCAGAGAGTGTAAGCACTGCGTAGCAGAAGACATGATCCAATAACCATAAGTTGCGTGGTGTAGCCCTGACACAGTTGACAGAAAACCCAAGAAGTCTCCAGCGTCCTTGTCTCCTTTACCGAGCGCCATGAATTTCCAGTGCCCTTGCTTTCTTCAACTTACTTCCATCATTTTTTGTGATTCCTGGCCTGTGTTGTGCTTGTGTACTGAGAACAGCTCGTCTTACCACTACATTCGACAGGTTCCGGGTTCGTGGCTGCGGCGCTACCTTCTTGCTACTCTTCGTCTTGCGCTATTAACTTCACCTTAGTTGTGTAGTGCCCACCTACTTCCCTGTACTCCAATACTCAGCAGTAGTGCATTCGCAGCTTTGTGAATATTTTCCGGGGCGCAACGGTGTACACATGACATTTACGGCAGGAGGCCGTCCACAGGCTCTGCAGTGTGCCCATCTTCTGGTTTATCTGTTCAGGGAGGTACAGGCATTCGCATGCCGGCTGTTCCGCCGGTTGTCGCGCCATCAGACGTCCCATCGGACCGAGAGCAAATAGAAACCGAACTTATAAAGTCATTGCTGTGGTCTTATTTCCAAATTGTAAGGTGCGTACATCTCGAGTTCGTGGCTTCTCTGGCACACACCAGTAATCATGGTACGCCCGCAACGTATCGTGCAAGTGCATGCATTGCTTGAGGGAAGTTGAAGGCCTTTATCGCCTGGCACTCACCCACACCTAATGACCATCCGGACCCAAGCTGTGGATGTGCAGTGAGCTCAAAGTAAGGTGGACGCTGTTACTGTGTTCTTGACTTGGGGATGGAAGGTGTAAGCTGCATGCTTATCATTTGTATGTGTAGCGTTGTATTCATTGTTGTCCGAGCGAATGCATCTGGATATGGTGTTCCATGAGAAAACAAAATTGGGTTTGTCAAAATGGACGTCATTCAGGAAAAATGTCGCTGATGCGGTGCCGAAGGCGATCATGTACTTCATGGTGAATACCGCGAAGGATGTACTACAGAGAGAGCTAGTAGCTCAGCTCTACAGAGAAGGTCGGGCAGGCTTCAATCACACTCGTCAACGGACACATGCAGCATACTACCTCCATTTAGCCAGGCGGCCGGAAAGAGATATGTAACGAGTGCTTTGGTATGAGAGTTTGTGCAAGCGGCTGTACGCGGCCGTAGTTGGCCCCTCGCGTGTGTACATTCACTGATGTTTCACTACTGTGCATGTGCTATGAATCAGAGCTCTTTGGGGAGCTCATGAAGGAAGCCGGAGATATCAGTGCGAAGCGACAGCAATGCAAGCAGCTGTTGAAGTAGGCAATCCACCCGGTAGTGCCCCCACATTGCTGGTTGCTAGTTGTAATGGCATTTGCTTCCATTGATATTGGTGCATCAGATGCAAGGTGGAATGTTCATCGGTCCACAGATATTCGCGGTAGAGGGTTGCCACTTTGTTCAATGCAACTTCTGCACTCACTTATCGTTCCGCATCCTACCCGAGCATGGTGTGCAGCAAAATTTCCAGCTGCACCATTCATACGAAGACCGAAACCCCTTGCTGTTGGTTGGGATGTCCAGTATTGCTTTTGTATCTGGAAACTGCGTGCTTGGTGCTACGGGCAGAAGTCGCGTTGTGTGCACTTTTTCTTCAGATCGATCCGAAGTGCACTTGAGATCATTTCTCAAGTGCGGGAGCTCGGGGCGGAGGACACTTCCCTGCCAGCACGCCGACACCTCTAGTGACAGCTCGTTGTTTGCGGTGTGGACATCACAACTGAGACGTGACTTTCTCCTCGCGAATGCGTCAGGCTAGAGAAATCAGTCCAGCTACCGTTCTGATTCACCGCGGTGGAGATGCTCAGCCGAAAGCTCAAAGTCAGACGACAGCATTGGCTTTCGACGCAGTCCCGTCCGCCAAACTTTGCGCTTGTTTTGCCTGAAGAAATGAAGGTCGCAATGCTCCCCGGAATAACAGGGCTCAATAAGTAATAGGCCTAGTTCAGTAGTGTATACCAGCCGTCACTGTACTGTGCAGCTGTTGTGCATAGAAGGAGGCTGTACATTCCTCAGTGATCAACCCGCAACCTCACTGACAAAACATACCATGGGTATTTCTCGTGCAAAGTACTGGCTGCTGTAGAGATAAGGCCAACCGGCAACCAACAAGAAATGACTGGGGCGCGCCGTATTGCTGTCAGGGACAGGCGCAGCGGGGGCGGAATACGCGCTACTCCAGGACAGCGAAGAGCATGTCTACCAGTGTTGCTGTTGCTGTAAGTCCTCTCGCGGGCTGCGCCTTCGTAGGCACACGGTTACTACTAGGCAATTCCCTGTGAGCAGACAATTTATTTTGAGTATGCACGTAGGAAGGCAACGCTAGTTCATTTACGATCGGAAATGCTCTCAAGGCCGTATCCAATCAATTCCTGAGCAGCGGCAATTGCTTCAATGAGAAAATCAGTGAAAAACTCGTTCGCGAAATCTGGAGCTAACGGTGCCTCTGAGCCTTCAGAAGTTCCCACGTTTCATGCTACTGAACAGGATGGTACCAACGCCTAGCATCAGGGCTAAGACAACGCCAGTTTGAGCCACTTGAGAAAGCAGCTCCTCTCTTTCGCCGCTGTCTGTTCCATTATTCCGCAGAAACACACTTCCTTGGGGGCTAGGGTGGGGCGGCAACAACTCTGCTTCTTCGGTCAGTAGCTCCTGTAAAAATCTTTTCTCCTGGAGATGCAGGAGCTGCTGCTGCATTTTGCGCAGCTGCTCCCGTTGCCCATCAAGCTGTCTCTGCATTTGCACTGCTGTGTCTATGTTTGGATGCCTGTCGATTTGCCATTGACGAAGGTCTACAAGAGCTTCGACGTGCTCCTGCTGTTCTCTCTGCTGTTTTTCTTGATGTTCCCACTGCTGCAAACCACGCAGCTTCTGTGTTCGGTTTGGCTGCATCTGTTGCTGGAAAAGAAATGGCAAGAAACATCCATATTCAGCTCGCCGGTGCAGCAGCCCCGCGGATGCTTCCACCAGCATGCCGCGCAGTGATAACGGGGTGGTGACCTCCTCGCTGGAGCCGCCGGTCCTCTCTGTGCACGTGCATCGCGAGTCCTTACCACCACTTGTGCCACCCAACGGCAGCTGAAGGACAAGTGGAAGGTGAACAGCGCTGAGACCCCGAGGGATACCACTAAATCCCTGCTGCATCTTGCACCGGAGTCCGTTTGCTGGTGCTGACGCCCCTTCCAATGTGTCAGGCC
Organism: Eimeria sp. OTU-X; assembly: GCA_904066255.1. Classification (NCBI taxonomy): domain Eukaryota; phylum Apicomplexa; class Conoidasida; order Eucoccidiorida; family Eimeriidae; genus Eimeria; species Eimeria sp. OTU-X. The sequence goes on along the minus strand of CAJFCX010000043.1, from coordinate 6,865 downwards.
GCACCCGTCCGCCTCCACCTTCAGTGGCCTGCCGTTGACTACAGGCCTTCCTGCTACAGCCACTGACGCTGTTATTGATGCCATCTTCATTATCGTCTCTGAATCTCTGTGATTCTGGAGTGTCTTGGTTCGTGGCGTCAGAAGGGTTTTCGGAGTTGACTGTGCCACCACCATAAAACCCTCTAGTGAGCAGGAATGACCACGGCTCAGAATGCACTTGAGAATGTTGACCTTTTTCACGCATTGTTTTCTGGCAGTGTGCACAAGCCTCGGGTCCGCATGGCTTTGGGTGCAAGGGAAAAAGCATCTCCTCCAGAGTCGCCAAATCAGACGCCGCAAGTTGCAGCCGAAGTTTCCCTCTACTGCAGCACCACGCACCACAGTGGGCAAGCAACAGTACGGGATATGAGAAACAGCAAATATCCCCTTTGGCTCTTTACAACGCTAGGCAGCATCAGTCATGTCTGCGGATAATCCTAGCATGACCTTACTCGCGTAATATTTGTTCTGATGATGCACTCTGTTGCACAATCAAAACGGGGAGCATGCAGGCCACGGCACGGAGGCGCCTCAGCAAAGCCAGAACTCCGGTGGATAACGGTAGGGCGGAGTGTGGGATGAGAAAAAGGCAAACGTGGACCTGCAACAAAAACAAAAGTGTACAATCGAAGTTTCGTGACAAAACAGGAGGAGACTGGCATACGACCGATGAGACGATCCTGCTTGAGCTAAGGTCAACCTGTGTATGCGCAACCTTCGCTCCGAGGTCATACTGCCACTCATAGAACTCGACGGGCATGGCGCATAACAGCACACCCTTCGCTCTGTCGCCTCTTGCTGCAGAACCATATCTTGTCCCCATTCCTCCAGCAGGCGAAGCTCACAATACGGAAGGGCAGAAGCAAAACTAGTAGTCGCAATCACAGGGACTGCAAGGTCCAAGCACAAACACAGCGTCAATGTGTAGGTGAATATCATCCACTCAGATGCACGCTGAGCTTTACGCTTGTTCCGTACTGGGCACACATGAGACGGATCTTCTTGTGAAGTGCGAAAACCCAAGTGATGGAGCAATGAAACTTACCCTCGACTGTAGGAACGAGACAGGGAGAGCGGAAGACAAACTCCTCCCCACATGAAACGCGTTGACGACTAACTTCTTGCCACTGAATCCAAATAAAACAAAACCCTAAACCCACAAAGCACTTGAGTAAAGCCAGAGCTGGAAATTTTCTGCGTGCAGACTGCCTAACGACGGGAAATATAATGCAACCGAAAGAAGCAGTGCAGAATTGTGCTGACCTCCGCGAACATATGCCTGCAGAACAAGCCAGTATCCACCCCAGGCAGGGATGTAATGAGAATATTCAACCGCAAGCCCCTTTTCGTCACTCTCCCAGACTGACCCTCCAAGTGCTGCTGCGCCTGATTCATAGAGTCGAGAAGCCAGACAAACGCAGATAACCGGTAAGAAGCCTTCATGCACTGTCCAAAGGGTTGGACTCAAGTGGCAGCAACCTGAAGCAATAGAGCCTGTGGATGTAACTGTTTAAGCACTGCCTAGTAGCCCCCTTAAGTAGCGTTCAATGTCGCAATCTTGTTGGTGTGTTTGCATACGCACAGCCATACCGTCCCATATTGACTGCACCGCTTATGAAAAAGTGGTAGTGTTAATGTGTACATGTGTGACGATTCTGTGTGTGAGCATTTAACAATAAAACGCACAGAAGCACTTCCTGGCAAAACCAACGTATGAATGAAAGGACAGCGAATGGGTAAGCAGAGCTAAAGCGATGCAGAACGAATCATTTGAGAATTATTATGGTCTCGCGCATCCGTTAAAACATGGAAGAATAACACAATATAAATAACAATCGATAAACCGATGCAAGATATGCGTGTTTGGCCAACACAAAATAGTACAGCTGGATGGGAAGGAAAATGGCAACACGCCATTCATTTCCCCAGTTCGCTAAACTTGCCGAAGACGGCGCATGAACTGACGCAAGGCCACATCCGAAGACAAAATCGATAAGTTTCCAATTCAGGCAAAATGCTAAATCAGGGCAAGTGGACAACAAGGCTGACACGGTGCAGGAGGAGGCCGTGAAGGCCGGTGGCCGAAGTTCGACTGCGGCCACTGCCACCAGTGTATGAATCCTCAGCGGCAGATGGTGCAGCTTCCACCTGCATAACCCACACAAGCTCGACGAAAACAAGGCCCACTCAGCATGAACGTGGCTACGCACAGGAGCAGAGGGAAGCCAGCCTAAATGTACAGAGAGCAATGGGCAGGAATCCAGCAATGAGTATATTCAGGGCAGTATGGGAGAAATCTGATTCAGTTCTCACAAGAGACGAAACGCATACGGCCATGCTCACCTTAGATGCAACACGTGCAGAATCGAAATAGATCGTTGCATTTTCCTCGTCAGTAGGTAGTGTTCTCTGCTGCATACCGCTACTGGCTGCAAGTGAACGGCTTCCCATAGCGGAGCGGTACCTCACAGTATCAGAATCACTAGAGATCACATTCTGCACCGGAGCCTGTAACTGACGATGGTCTCCCTGCGGCCCCCTTGGAGCTTCTCCATCCTTATATGAAAACGCAGGATGCACCTGGTCGCTGCCGCTCCTCCTATTGCTGCTGGAGACATTGTCTAGAGGCGAATCAACTGGAGTAACCTGCCACCTCCCGCCCCATCTACTGAGGATTGCTGATGATGAGTCAGGAGCAGGGGTTGCTCCTGTCCCCAAGGGGGCCTTACCTACAGTACCATGACGCCGGATGAAGTCTGACCCGGATAGGATGCTTGAGTACACAGCAGAACGGAGGAACTTTACCACTGGACAGCCCTGACCGTCTGTCCTGCCACTATCTGCAGCAACTGTAGCGCCAACCCCCCCTGCTGGCTCATCACCCATTGTGGCGAGCGCTGCAGCAGCGCTGCTATTGTTGCTTCTATCTCCCATTAAGGCAGGCGTGAAACCCGAGCATGCAAAATCCAATCCTACTGCATTCTGTCCACTGGAAACTCTATGAAGTTGCCGCACGTCGCACCAAGGGGCGTCAGCGATAAGCTCAAATTCGGCGGAAGGTGAACTCCATCCTGCGACGCTGCCGGATAATGTGTCAGTTCCCGCATGCCCCGGTGTAGCGTTTCCACGAAGTGACATACTCCTAAATTCCCTTTCTGTTTGCATAGAGTCATCACTATCCTTTTGCGCTGCGTCTGTATCGTCGCAGCGTATATGTTCCCATCCCTCCGGGTTTCCTGCGAACATTTCGCATTAAGCCTATTCAATCGCTTTGATAATCAAATGAGAGTCGTACAAGCTTGCTCAAAGATGATGATAGATAAACAGTACAAAAAGTTACTGCGCCGTGCACACCTACCGCCTGATTTTCACAAAGGAAGCGGGAACCTACCGGAGTCACTGCCGGCCGATACTACTGACCCCTCCTCCACAGGAAGAGACGGTTGCAATGCCAACCAATGTGTTTGAGGCTGGGAATCGCTGTTCTGTGATGGTGTCCTTTGCCGATCCTGCGGTACGCTGAAGCCACGGGAGTTAGACTGAAATTCCGGCAGACACTTGCGTTCCCTTGAGTTGCCGCCTAGGCTTGGCTTTTCAGCTGGGATCGAAAGACCTGCTTGCCAATCTTGGACCGAAGTTGGGCCCTTACTTTGCAGCCTACGCATTGGAGACCCGCTCAGAGGAGATACAAGAGGCGTGTCACTTATATACACCTCAGCATTTGCACAATTTGATCCTCTACAAGCACAAGCGCAACTGCATTCGGTGCAAATGCACCCATGACTGAGTCGACTGGAGCCGCGTCGGTCAGGCGCACAGCCGTCCCTGCTGACGGGGAGCCTACCACCTGGCTGTTGAGCCTCGCATATGCAAAGAAAATATGCGAATTCACTGTGGTCAGCAGTGCAGCTGCAAACCCGGTCCGCGGATGGTGCTAGCGTAACGCCAGCACTATCCCTTGCGCTGCCAGTCACGCTGGTATGCCCCCCTCCTGCCTCCGCAGTTGGAACTATCGCCAGAACATCTTCACGGGTTCCAGCCACTTCTTCCTGTGGTTCTTGCATTTGACGGCTTTTACCGGGCACAAACTTACTCCACACGCTGTTTAGCATTGTTGCTTCAGGAAAGGAAGTTCACGCTTCATACAACCAGCTACAGATAGGGCTTCGAACATCCCAGCAAACTCTAACCCCTTATCCAATGCCTACTAGCCAATATAAACTAGCGGTATGACATCAGCGTGATGGGTCACTTCTTACCGCTGTGATTGCCTGGCAAACATTACACCGTGATACTTCGACACGGTTCCAACGGACAGCAAGGGGCGCCCAGATATGTTGAGGCCAAAAAATATCAACTTAAATGCACTTGCATTGTCTTTGTGACGTGGAAATAAGCATTTGTCAATGAAAAGCCTTGGCAAAGCAACTCAGTTCAACGTTCGCAAGCAAGGGGGCCCTGGTAAAATAGCAGGAGGTCCATTAAATGTGACAATATTATCCTACACAATTAACAAGTGAGATAGTACCGTCAAATTTAGTGGAAAATTATATTGTGTTCAATTATCGTTGGATCCGTGTCATTTGTTCCACTTGGCTACCACGTGGAACTTGCAGAGTGGGAAGCAGTCTACTTCGCCGGGGACAACTGGCTCAGCACAAAACTGTTGGGTCTGCATGCACCTGGATGATATATAACCTATTGGACAGAAAATAGTCAGACAGATGTCATTGACTGTCATGTGAAAGTCAAAGGAGGATGGTGGTTGACCAGTGGTGACCCCCCACGGAACTCTATACACTGAGCACCAGTTTTGTCAGCCTGGCAGGGAATCTGCTCATGTCTGCTATCTCGCCATCTGTGGGCCTGTCTTCCGCCAGGTTTTTGTCGCCACACTTCCCTGGGGCTTCTAATACTGTTGAATGCAAAGCTAGTGCAAGAAAAACGTGAGCTGTCCTCTCTGTAAAGTTAAGGAGATTGCATTTGTCTCGCCAAGCAGAACGTAACGACGGGCCAAACAAAACAGTTGTGCCTAGCAACCCCCAATACTTCGCAGGCTTCTCTTGATGCCATGATCGCCCCGTTGTGCAGCCGTAAGGCCGTAGTTTCTGCAGCTGCAGAAACCAAATGACGTACTTCCGGCAGTGTCCGCTCGGTCCGCATTCGGGGCACCCGAAGAGGCACTGATGCCTGCTGAGGAGTGGAGCCTTGCTCAACTGGCCTCCCAATTCAGGCTAGGTATTCGAAGGCTCTTCATTCGTCGGCAGGATTCCATAATCCCGTGGGAACCGTCTAGCCGCTAGGCCCGTCTCAACCCTATGTAGAATGCGGTACTTCAACTAAACGAGGGCCATGCTTCGGGATATGGAGAGCAGTGTAGGTAAAGCATGGCGGTGCAGTTTAACATATCACTGACCAGAGTGATCCGATTGCGGCACCAGAGCCCACCTATGCTTCAGTCCGTGCCGTTTACTCTGAGCAGGAGGCGGTGTGGTGCACTTCTACGCAAGAACGCGAAGTAGGAGGCCTCACTAATGAGCACGCTGACAGTTGCATAGTTGACGACATTCGCAACGCCACGGAAAGGAGCAGCGGTGGTTAGGTCAAGACCCAGTTTAACTGAGTAAGGAGGGCATGGGGGAAAGAGGTTAGCAATGTACAGAAAGTCTTTGCGATTTTCCAACTATGTATGTTGATGAAAATGCGACTCTAGCTGAAGCAGGGACTATCAAAACACACAGATTTCATGGAACTAGAATTAAGAATCTCCCACTAAAATTGACGTCGCACCTCACCATTTGTTACCAACGCGTACTGCAGCAAACAGCTATACCCTACCACGGGTTCACTTCAATTGTTTCCTTGGAGCCTAAGTGCCGAGTGACCGTATAGTCATTCCTCGGGTCATCACACAAAAACTGTGGCTGTTGCGAAGTAATGCTTGAAACAGGTATGCTAACCGAATCTGCCTACTGTGTAGCTTGCATGTTCCCATTCTTCCAGCATACACGCGGCCGCTCATGTACAGCAGCGACCAGGCGAGTGACATTAGGCATCACCTTGCCCTAATCAGGAACGTACGGTGCGCAGAGGACCCCTACAGTTAGCACAGGCCCTTGTAGACCCCACCAACAAAAATGGTGAGTATGCCTAGTCTCAGTAGCCTACACTGCTGATGGGACACAGCCGGCCTGGGACTGGATAGGGGAACTGTTGTCTTAGAGAAGTTGGACCACACGCTGCAACATAATCCTGAAAGATACAGGATACACTTTGGGGGTCTGTTACGACTAGTACAGGACAATGGAAGCAGCCCCTCAAACTATTCATTTAATGTGTGTACACAGCCGTCGTTGCATTTGTCATCACAAAGAATGCTTTCATGAGATTGCGTCTGGAAGGGCCAGAAAAAGTAAGTTCACTCCGCACGAAAAATGGGAAAGCAAGAACTAGCTGGACCTAACGAGCTTCAAATCATCGCAAGCACAGAGAAGTTGGATACGGGAGGAACAATAGTTAGGGTTAGACAACAAAGCTGAGTAGGGAAGAAGGTTGCATGACGCTAAACGGAAGAACTGTACGCTTAAATATACTGGGATGAGCAAGACTAAAAAATCGCACGGGAAATCGGATTCGCTGGATTCGCGCACCAGGCGCAGGGTACAGAATAGGTCACCGAGAGGCAAGTCTCGCCATTTTGGGCCGAACTGGCTCTTCAAAAATAAAATCCAAAATTCCAAAAAGGTAAACAGAACATCATCTTTCCTGAACCCGCAGAGGTAGCCCTGCAAAAGTGTCCAGCCGCAGGGTTCTCCGTTCTGGGAGG
>CAJFCX010000042.1:0-59562 GCA_904066255.1 Eimeria sp. OTU-X | reverse complement strand
ATATATATATATATATATATGCATGTATGTATGTATGTATGGATTGATGCTTGTATGTGTGTGCGTATGCATGCGTACATGTATGCATCCATGGTTGCATGTATGCATGCAATGAATGTACGTACGGGTGTATGTAAGGCATGTAATGTGTGCATGTATGTATGTTCCAAGCAGTGTATGAGTTCCTTCACTCGATGGGATGCAAGACACGACATGAGAAAGAGGTTGCAATGGCAGGATTCTTCGGCGAAAGCGTTAAGGGTACGGTCCCAGGTGTCAGCGAGCACCAACGGCGGCGCAAGGTAGGAAGCTCTCCGAGAAAGAAGACGGGGAAGAAGACCAGCAGCTTTCGAACCAACCATTCGTCGTCTGAGGAGGAAGGGAAGAGCCCGCAACTCTCCGAAGCTGCCATAAATAGCGAAGAAGAGGGAGATACGCCATGGAGGCACTTCGATGGCATTGATGACCTGGAACAGGCTCTGAGAGCTTACATAGAAGAGTGGGGGGAAGATCATGACGACGGTAAAAGCTGTGCCCTTTGGTTGCGGAAGCTAGGTCGTGCGAGGGAAACTGGAAAAACTGAAAAGCTATTGATGAAGTGGAACGCTGCTGTTGAAGGACAAAACACGAGCAATGGGGATGAAGCCGAAGATGGATCCAACGAGAGTTCGAGGAAGAATGCCAAAAAAATGGCCCCGAGGGGACGGTCAACTGAACGAGATCCCCCGGCAACATGTGACGGTGGAGACTCGGCACACCCGCGAGGGCGCCGTTCAGGCTCCACTGGGGTAGATCCTGAAGCCGTCAAACTCTTCTTCTCAGGAAAAGCTGGAGACCAGGTAATCAGAAAGAGCGCGCTGCAACTATTTGCGCCTTACGTGTAGATTAATAGTCAAAATTACAACTAGGCAGCGTAAATAGTCGCCAAAAGCATGCTTAGGCCGAGATAGGGGCCCCTAGCTGTGTTATCATAAATAGTAGGAGAGGGAGCACTACGCACACAGATGACCTGGCGTGTGCGATGTCACCAGGTAAATTTGAGGAACAAAGGAAAGCACACGCACCGTCTTACTTTCGTTGTCTCCTCACGTTCAGCCTCTGTGGCCCCGCCTGAGAAGCGAGCTGACGAGGAGGAGAAATGATAACTTTACCAGGTTCATCTAAGCTAGCATCGGTGGCATGTCGGCCAAGGAGCAAGTGACCGCGTCGTCAAAATGTAGCTACTGTCAATCAAGTCAATTTGGTTGGCCAGACCCAAGACTCACCGTGGGTGCATTGCATCTACATTTGATAACAAATGGATTTCAAAGACCTTCGCCAGAACACGTGACTGGCATTGCGAAGACTCGCTCCGCCTGCTTTCTTCCCCTCCTCATGGCACCAACGTTCGTGCCGTTTTTGTTGAAGTCATCAGTGGAACTCTCAAGCTGAGCCCGCCGACGCAGAGCGACACTTTGGATGATGAAGCGCACCATGCATCTGCCGCACGCCTGCAGAGGAAGTGCATAGTCGGTGGTGATTACTTCGACCTGATGATTGCGGCTCTAGTCATTATCGATATCGAAGACTCCCTACATTGGCGGTTGAAAATTTGCGTGTAGCGGATTTTCGCGTGGGGAGTGCCTCAGCGTGGGAGCCCACATAGGCGGCCGAACAGGCTAGGTGCGCATACAAGATAGGGAATTCCCGCGCAGTTGCGCGGGCTGCACCGTTGGCCGCCACACAGCTACGTTTCTGTGCCCTTGAGGCACCATGTGCCGTGTGTCCTCTGCACTCCCCATACCACAGGTCAGGCAGAGTGCGCAAGCTGCATTGACGCAATTTGCTCGCGCAACAGGTTCGCTTAGGATCGGGTCTTGGTAGCATCAGGCTGCGGGGGTTCGCCAATCGGGAGTCATTACAGCTGTGTCAAAGCTTCGCCAACTTTTTTCAGAACTGTTGGCCGAACCACGTTAAATTCCGTTCTTTTGCAGATGCCCCGGGGAGAACACGAAAGGGTTCTGTTCGACAGCAGGTAGTGGCGGTCGAACGGGGTGCGTTAGACGTAGGCGCCGTGACTGTATGGGAAAACAGCAATGCCAGCATTGTAGCGTAGGGCGCGTTATTCACCGTTACACGCATTTGGCAGTTCCTCTTCCATAGGCATTGAGAACAGGTGGAATGCCAGAGCTTTTGCCTCGTTTCGATTCATGTAAGCGTGCAAGTTTCCGCTCTTTGTCAGCATGCACGCAATGCATAAGCTGTCCGAGATTGTGGCAAAAGTTGGATTATCCTTAATGGGGTATCTGTGTGTAAGCGAGCGCTGTTCTTCGTCTACTGCTGGCATCATGTTTTCCTCATGGGCATCCGACTTGACAGGATCTTCGACTGCAATGACCGACGTAGGGCAGACTATGCAAACAACTCCTCCAGCTGCACGCATAGTGAACAATCAGTAACGCGTGCAGGCGGAGCGATACCGGGTGAGTAAACCATCTGGTCAGTGGAAATCAAGTTGTCCTAATATTTTTGCTTTCCTCACCTTCGATTGACCCATCCTTATCTCGACAGGAAGACAGGTTAAGCACTTGCTTGCGGCTCTCGAAATGTAACAAACCAGACAGTCGCACAACCCTTGCCTCCGGCACCAGCAATAGCCGACCAACTACTAGGCTTACGAAGACAATGCGCCGTCTCATGAAAGTGGCCATCAGCGCTGCTCCCTCCTGCGGCGCAGCTCACAGTATAATGCTGGAAAATGTATCCGTGCCGATTACCTCGGAAGTGTGCATGCACAATGGAGCATAGCCCACCTGCGGCACACGCCACCCCTGAGCGCCCAAGGCCTGTTCTTCGCCTGTTTTGGTCTCACAGTGCTTGACAAGAACTGTAGTTCCTGCATGCACCCATTTAATTTTACTTCTTAAGAGGCCGTCCACTTGGTGACGAAGTTCCTGCTGTCGAGACTGGGCATTCGCATGCTGGTCTCTACGAGACCGCTGGCCTGGCGCCCCATAACAAGCATTCACTAGGTCCGCCAATTTTTTTGAGAGAAGGAAGATTTTCTTTTGAGAATGAACCCGCCGGAAGAGCAGATGAGGATCGAGTGATTCCACATTTATTGGGTCCCGCAAGTCGCCGTCCAGCTGAAACAATGGAACAAAAGACACAACAGCTATGAAGGCGTACTCTCCAAGTGGGCCTTATCACACTAATTAGGGTATTTCGGTAATCTGGTACTGAGCAGCAAGAATGAGCGCACCAGCGGTGTTCTGCTATCCAAACCAAAGAAATCGATGATCATCTGCACGACCCTCGACCCTTCCGCGTCGCAGTTCGCTGGGAGTAGCATATGGAAGAGACTCCCTGGCTTCGAAACCGCTGCAGCAAGTGCATAGAGGCTCTCTTCTTCTTCCGTGGCAGCTCGTGTTGTCGAACTGCGCTCAAAACCGTTTTCGACACTCCCAGATGCTGGGGTTGTTTGCGGTTGCTCCGGCAGCAACTGTCCGTCCAGCAGAGGGTTAGGTTCCGGATCCACTGAGCATTTGGCACCTAAACCTGCTTCACCCTTCTCAGCTATGCAGGGCGGAACTGATGCGTCGTTGAAGGCTGATTTCAAGGTTGATCTGGGGCCCCCACTTGCTCGAGAGCTTTGACAGCCATGGCGTTTCTCCGCTGCAGCAGCCCTTACCTTGTTTTTGTTACTTATGAAAATCTGACTCGCATCAAGTTCCGCGAGCTTACGGAGGCAGCAAACGAAAAACCCCCCCGTATTGTTGCGATGGGGCAAAACGCGAACACACTTTTCGAGGGACATTGAATCGGCCCCCAGCGGAGGGAACATCGTGGGCCTGTAAGAGAAGCAGAAAATTGTAGAATGGCCGTTGCTGTCTGAGGTTCTTAAATTGCAAAATGCAGAAACTCTAGTGAAGCTTTTTGGCAGGCCTCACCGAATCCGATGGTGAAACTCCTCCGGCACTTCATCAAACGTTCGAAAGAAGGTGGTCTGGCTGCCTGCTGGTGTATTGGGTTCAGAGGATTCCTCTGTTATCGCAAGCTCTTTGGAGGGAGGCGACGGCACAAGCCAAAAGGACTTTCCCTTCGACCATTTGAGTCCTGCAGATGCCACAAGGTAACTGCTAGATTTGATGCACTAAGGAATATTCAGTGGACAGCAGAACATGAGCGGCACCCAAAGGTGGAAGCAAAAGTCCATGCTCCAGCTAATTATAAGCTGCAGCGGAAGTAACTGCCATATGCACGAGCAGCTGGATATTGTACTCACCTGGGAGTTCTGGCGGGTCAACAACCTCCACGCGGCCCTTTTGTTGTGATAGCACAGTGGCAATGACGGCCTAAGGTCAACAGTAGCAGTCCCATTAGGTTAGGTCAAAGGAACTCACCAAGCCGTTTGCGGTGCAAATGAGCTGCATGACTTCGGTAGAACCTACCTCATCCTCTAGGGGATTCAGCGAGCAAGTTGAATACACGATTCGGCCATTGACCCGTAGAAGCTGAAGGCCGCGGTAGAGAATAGCGAGCTGGGTGCAAGCACATGCATAGACATACTTGCACTTACATCGGTCTTCAAACACTTTTAGAGGTGCAATTATACTCCCACATGTACATGTATGTCTTGGGTAAGGTTCCGTCGCCGCTACCAGATGATGAGAACAGATACGGTTCGAACAAATACCTGGATTGGGTGCATGCTATGGCCTCCGCCGGCATTCCAGCTTCTCCATACATCCAGGTTCTTACGAAGTGTTCCGTCGCCACTACATGGTACGTCGGCTGATGCACAGATAAATCATCGAAATAGTAATGTGACAATAAACGGTCTAGCCGCCAGGCAATTAATCGACCACAGCTTGAAGGCCTAAAAACAGCCTACCCAAGATTCTGTCGAATTGCAATTTTTCCTGCAGTTACATGCAAACGCCCATAACCCACGACACAATATGGCTAGTCCTTCAGGAGCTGCTCAAAATTCGCGTGAGGGAGAGGGTTGTCAATGCCGTGTGTCCCTAGCCTCTAACTAACCTTTTGAGAACCGTCTCTTGAGCTCTCGTGGAGAGTCGGGAAGGACGATGCTGCATTGGCAAAAACGCCACAGACGGCAAATCTCAAACCGTAAAGACTATAATCAGAACTACGAAGACATGGGGGCGGTAGCTTACGGTAGACGGCCGTGTGCTGCCGACACTTGGCTGCCTGAACGCTTACCGTCGAGGCAGCTAACTGCCACGGAAGGGGATGCTAGCTTCTGCACCTGGTGTGTTAATGTTACCGCACGCTTTAGATCAACATCGTTTGCGACAACTGCGCCTGCTCAGCCGTCATACCATATAAAGAAATGGAGGTTCCGAAATTCTACAAGCAGCTCAACCTCCAAAACTACAGCCCTTCTGTCTAACTAAGTTCACCCCAAATGACCATTAACCCGTAAGCACAAAAACGCTGTAAAAGTTGAGCAAGCTTGGCAGGTTCCTACTCGTGTAGCCTGCCTCTGGAAGTGGCAGCGCCTACCAGTCACTGGGGAAATACCAACGGATCCCCCAGATTCCTTTGACTCACGAAGCCGGGCACTCCACTGTAGCATGTCGAGCATTTCTGATGTCTTAGACCCTACAGAAAGCATGCCACACGTTGTACACACAGAATGCTTCATCCATGAAATGCATCAAGTGTAAGAAGCTCAGAAATGACTCTGCGTACCTTCTATGGAGAAAAACTGTCTGACGGTAAAGTATTAACTAAGTGCGAGCTTCTGGAATACAGCGAAAACTACCTAGCTATCAATAAAGGCTTAAGTTGGCCTTCCACTAGAAACAGCATAATTACCCGGGGACGAACACATATCCAGCACGAGATGGTGTGGCTGTATGTCCAAGAATAGGCATGGAAGCATGCTGACGGCCTCTTGTCTGGTGAGCGAACCCTGTAAGCAGATAGCGTTGCGCTTGCTAGCTCGACCCACTGAATTGCCCAGCCAATGTCCCCTACCAATAAAGGATATGCACCTTGGATGAGCATTTACTAGTGTTTACTGTTGGGCAACTGATGACAGGGGGGCAAAACCACCAACATGTCGCATGTTATTCTTACTCGAAAGTCTTCGTTGATGATATGAGAGCGGATTTCTTTATAAAAGCTGTCCTTTTTCATGTCCACCTTGCTCGCCGTGTCCCATTGCCCTGCGCATACTTACTGTGTATGCAAATTTGTACTGTGGTTACCTTCACGGTGATTTCAACGCGCAACCTGAACTATCTGGACTCAAATGCATTATGGGTATGAAAGCTCACATGCAAGCTCATGAGGGAAGAACTGCAAATGCCGCACATTGCTTTTCCCCTGCAAACATGCGCGCCGCCGCTCCTCGTAAGCGGTAAGCGCAGCGTCATAGCTGTGAGCTCAGATCTCGATTGTACCTAGAATGGACTGATTGATGTTTAACAGCGTACTTCCTCCATGCTCATCTTAAAAAGCAAAGCACGTGTGCTTCTCCAAAGTGGGGCGGAAACGTTGACACGCACAGCAGCTGCAAAAACCACGAGCAGCACCGGAATGCCCAACCCTTTTGGCGGCACAATTAAGACGCTTTGGTGGTCGAAGAAATGCAAGCAAAAGCGAAGTATTCCAGTAGGACTCGGAGCACTCAGTAATTTGTCCTTGCTATTGTGCTGGCGAGATGGAGCCCTTGGGTGAAATATACGTAATCATACCTGGCAGACGCTGTCTTTGGATGGCCATAAACTGGTCCCACTCTTCCAAGGGGCAGATACTTTGTGCCTGCATGCAGGAAAGCAAAATGAAGAATACTCCCATTAATTCTGCAACCAAACACCCGGGTGTAGCACCATCTCCTGAGATTGAAGTAGACCTCAGATTGCTACCATCCCATGCAATTGTAAAACAAGATCTTTTGTTGGTGATCTCCTGGAACTAACCTTGTAATATTCTTCGTATGCCGCATTTTCGTAGACGATTTGATCATACGCTTCTTTCTTTTGGTGGGACTTCTCGTTTCTTGCCTCTGTTGAAGTTGCCCTTTGATATTTGGCTGCCCGCCTCTTACCCATCAACTCAGCACCCCTAAATGAGCGCTTCCCTGGAGCCATTTTCCGGTTATATGCAAGTACAACTCAATTCGCGAACGACAGTATTTCTCGTCGAGAGCACAATCGCCGTAAGCATTACCCGGGCCACGCTAACATCCACGTCTGCAGAAGAATGCTAAAGCCGACAAGCAAGCAGTTTGTTCCATGGAAGACAGCTAATCGTTGATGGCCCGCTCAAATTGGTGAAGGAATGGCAACCTCCGTCGGTGGCGGTCAACAGCACATAATGGAGGCTCCCTTTGTTGTTCCCACAGAAATCCCTCTCAGATCAACGGATTTCAATACTGGTCAAATGTGTTGGAGATCAGCTGCTGGCCAGAGTGTGCCTCGGGAGAGGGTTACGCATGCCTTCCGTCCAGTGCCGATGCTTTCAACTGGTCCGATAAGATCTGGGCATTTTTGCTGTCAAGTTCCTAGCTGCGTTTTTCGAATTCTGAATACTGTGTCAATGCTATGATTATTTCTCCTGGTATGTAGCAATGCATCGAACACTGCAGGTACGTTGTGGCTTTTGCACTGGTGAGGCCCCTTGGGGAGGCCCCACACCTCCATTCCGGCAGGGCACTTGGGCATGAAGCAGTAGCTAGAAATAGTGTCATTTTATTTTAGCTTCTATTTGCATTTACCCCTTTAGAGTGAAACACCGCTGGGATTGCCCAACGATTCTACAGAGCATGCGGCTTCTCTTGACAAGGTAGTGCTGGAGCAACTGTGCGAGACGGGCTGGTTTCTTCTAAAATTTGGGTCTAACAATGCAGTTCCCAATGCGCGGTGCATCAGGTTTGGTGTTACGCATAGACCGCTCAAGTTTTCACAGTAATTTGTCGTCCATTTGGATTGCTCCCTGTCGCTCTGTACCATAGTAGCCTAGCCCTCACAAAATGGACGAGTCTGCCTGAAGCTGGTAAATGGACCCCTCCCCAGCCCTAGATTACAAACATTACACTAGCCTAAGCTCAAAACAACTGTCTACAGTGCTCACGGGTGCAACCAAGAAGGCCTGTTTGTGCTTGCATATGGGCTGTCTTTCCACTTGAGATGTAGCTGGAAGTCAGCACGGCACATTCGCCAGGCAAGATCATTCACATTGGCTGCACCAGGCGAGGACCGGTGTATTTGGGAGCTCGTCTCTCAATCGCATCGACTCTACTGCAGCTAATGAGGGTCCTCTGCTAAAATAAATCGAGTCCCCATTACCTTTTCCGTCGTCGTAGGCTTGGAATGGTTCGACACGTATAGGGCATTGACGATCATTTTGAACGGTGAGGTACCTGCCATGATTTTTCGAATGATTTATCTCCTGAGAGTGCGTCACTCCAACTTCTGTGTCGCTTTCATCGGTTAATTGGAAGAAAAGACTGGCACAATCAACGAGCGACAATATTGAGGACAACGCTGGGGGTCTGGTGAGTGTTCTACCATATGCGGCTTCACTCGCTGTCCAGCGTTTGTGCATTTTAAGGGGATCAATTGAAGTGGCAGCCATGCAGCTGAATCCACGGTTGAATGTGCTGCACTACGATGGAAGATCGACGAAGTTGTGGAAATCCGAAAGTGTACACGGCTACTTTTGCATGGCCTCAATGTTTGCCAGGCCTGACTAGTCACCCGCTATAGAGACACAAAAGTCTAAGAAACTAATTGATTGCATAGAAGGGAACACCTTGGGCTTTCATTAACCTCGATTCCTTGTCTATGACTTGCAGATCACGTCGTACGTGCTGTAGATGCGCCAGTACATTCCAGCTAAACATGAGCGCGACAGCCTTCTAGATAACACTCCAGCATAATGCATCACCTTGCCGTAGCTTCAGAGAGATCAAGCCCACTCCATCTCCTATGTCCAGTAGCGCTAGCAGATCCTGTACGCGAATACGAACCATACTAGGCCCACAGTTAACTCGGGGAGCATCTGAGTCTGCTTTTGTCGCACATCTTGGCCCAATCGTTGCCCCTCACATTCTATGGGGACCACGGAGTTAACCGCGGGTTAACTCCTTCGCTTGTTCATGCGTCTACTATGGGTCCCCTATAAAGGGATATGCGACATTACTGGCTGAAAATGCAGCGGTACCGCGTCCTTCCGATCTTTTGAGGGCAAGATCCCACACTGGATGGGGGCGGCGATCATCCCACCATCATCGAGATCGATATTCGGATCGTATCCAAATCTGTCCCCTCCTTTTTTGGCTAGGTCGACAGATGCGGCATTTTTCCTCGGGTTGGTGGCTAAATATTACCATTGATAAGTATTCCATTGTCTTCCCAAGGTCAACCCATTCAATTTGTAATCGCTTCTCCGCCGGCCATCCTGGAGCCGACTGCCTTTTTCGCGCGAGCAGGCCCACAACGAACCGTTGATAAAGAAGCTCCAAATCCACTGTTGCACTTCTTTCTATCAATGACTGATGCTTTTCAAAATATTGCTCTGTCGACATGTTCGCTTGCTTGAGCTCGTTCAAGTCTGCCACAGCCTCCACCACCTACATCACAATGCGTGCCGAAAGCTTCCATACACCGGATGTGCTTCACTAATGCAAAACCTTTACCTGGATGCAGCCTCCACTGTCTTATTTCTTCTTCAACTAACGAAGATGCCAATAGCAACTGTAGTGCCTCTGCTGCTGCGTGGTGTTAGAGACAATGCAGCTCTAAGGAACAGCTCCACTGCCCCGGCGTCGGGGCTAACATTATATATGCAAAGTTGGCAGTGGTGGAGTAAGTATTCAAGAACACGGACGATTTTGTTGGGAAGACCTATACCGCTGGGTGAAATACAAGAATTTCATTTGCTTCAACTTGGCAGACGCCCAACCGTGAGTCGTCTCAACGCATGAGGGCAAATATTGACAAGTCTATTCTGGAAGAAAAGTGGAGTACTGGTATTCAGCGAGTGTTTTGGGAAAGTTTTAGAAGAATTTTTTCCATATAAGTATGATGTATTATTTTTTCTGATGCACATTCGGCATTACTCACTGCTGCTGCACAGACCGACCTGATGTAGGGTTACGATTCATTTTGTTCGCACCTGAGCCCAATAACCGTTAGTTGTTACAAAGCGTAGCGCGACCCGTTGATGCTATCCAGTGACCCGGGTGAGTGCCAACCGGGGCAAACAATCGCGGAGAGTGTTTCTACGAGCTCATGACTCCCCTCCCCATCCCACCTATCCTGAGAGCAGCGACCCAAATGCGTGGAACTACGGAAACGGAGGTAGCCAGTCATGTAGCGCAACGCAACTTGCTGATACTAAGCGTGCCAGACAACTCTTGCACCACCTGCAAGAGCAAGGAAGACATTTTGGATATATACTGAAGGACTGTAGAGGCTTCTGTGTGGGTGGATGTTTCCTATAGAAGCTTATTAAGAGTCCATAGGCCAATATCGGACAGGCATGGGAAATGCCGGCAGTGTGCTGAACAGACTGTGCTACATGTGCCAAGAAGGAAAGCGGTAACCGAACAGTGCAGCACTCGCTCGCGATTGCAGAATGACTGCCATGAAGACTACTCGGATTCTACACCAACTACAGTGAGTAATAGGTTACTTGAACCAACCGATGATACTAATATTGCCTGAAGCGGTGCTCAATGGGTTAGCCCACTAAAACCTCTACAAACATTTCCACCGCACGCTTGCAGGTCCGGCTGAAGGTCTTAAACTGGCAAATCACATGCTTTTATGATCAACATAACTGGCAAAATACTATTCTGGTGTTTTTGAAGTTAACTTGGTAGAGGGAAGATTAGGGAAAATCGAGCAAGATGAAGTGCACGACCTAGAGATCCATAACGCATGAACATGGACATTTTCAACGTGCGCATGCAGGTCTGGCCGATGCTCCTAAACCGAAAATCACAGACTTTTACGAGCAGCACAGTTTGAAAAGTAGTATTCTTGTGTTCTGAAGTCAAGTGGAGAGAGGGAAGGTTACGCACAACAGAGCAGGTTGAGCGGCAAGGCCTAGAGTCCCGTAGCCCGTCTCGTCGACAGTGCGTCTGAGAGTCCTGTGCTGTTCTACAGGGGGTTTTCGTCTCAAGAGAAAAAAGAAGATTTAGATGGGGTAACATAATATTAAGGCCTTTACCTGTATCAGTAGAGCTAGTATATCCTCACTTACCCGCCTTGTTCCCGCCTTTGCGTGACCGCATCTCGCAGCGTGCAAACGAAACTCGGTCTTCTTGGCAGCTTGTGAGCATATCAGGTTGTCCACTCACTTATCCACTCTCTTTAAAGGCTTTTCCATATTTCTTCGGGATCAGAACATTGCTGATTTGCAGCACCCTGTGACCCCCGAGTTATCCATCAGTAATTTACTTCTTCGGTTGAGTTGGGATTTTGAGCACCACATGGCAGCTCTGCAGTCGGAAGGCAACCGATAGCCGAGGAATCAGTCGGCACCTTGTGGATGCAAGCCAATCCTGTACTCCATGCTAGAGTATACGATGGCGAAAGAGTCGCTAAGCAAGAAGTGGAGGTCACTGATGCTAGTGTGTGTGACAATATGCTTATGGGGATGCAGTAGTCTTCATGCCGCTTCGGGCGTTGATGCACAATTCGAAGATCTAGTCGCCGAAGGGGCCTTGAGGCAATTTGCCATGGCGTGGATTTCTGACATACATCTGCAGCCCGTTTACTCCGCGCTGTTTTGTCCGGAGGAACGCTGTGGCAAGCAGAGTAGGGAGCCGACCAAATCTTCCGAACCCCCCAGAAGAGAATACCTCGAAATGGAAACTGCTCCTGAGTTGGGGCGTGCGGGAAGTGGTTCTTCTCCCAGACTGTTAGATGAAACCCTCAACTTTTTGGAAGATCTCGTAGCCGAAAGCCACGCAGCAGCAGCTGCAGATCGCCCCCCTACATCTTCTACGGCTTCCTTGGCCGCAAAAGCAGCGTTTACGCACTACCCTTTGCCACCCATTACTACGATCTTACTCACAGGAGACTATGCACTTTCTGGGAAGAACGTTGATCCAAGTTACCTGTAAGCTCCCTTCCAAAGCTCCCCTAGACTGGTTCCAGTGCTCCTGTATGATGCCTTCTGACAGCACTGAAGCCAACACGTCAGCCAAGATCATTGGGAGTTTTGCTAAAAGACGTGTGCATCTGCAGGGAAAGGACTCTTAAGGAATTCACAAAGGGCGTCTTTGAGCGTTTCCCCCAACAGTCAACGGCACTGCTGCAGGGACAAAGCCAAATCACTGCGTCAGGAGGGATACAACTTCTGTTAGTCGTGGGGAACCACGACATCCCTTTAGAGGCCCTACTTCCTCCGAAGCGTACAGGGTGGGCAAATGTGCTCTATGATATCTGGAAGCCAGCACTTCCAGAAGGCGACAGGACTCGTGAGGTGTGCTTTGCGTGCAACATACCACCATCCTTGCTTTCCTCCAAGTGCATTAGAATGTTGCCTCCTATGGAGGGATAGAAGCACCACCTACTACTGCTGTATCGTTTTGTTCACTTGCGGCTTCAATGGCACTCTTCGGCACGTTTGTGGGCTGCAGACGTTCCTTCGGGGAATGTATTATTCTACAAGCCTGCAGGCGGCACCTCAAGTGCGTGTCTTGTGCCTGAACACGATTTTGTACGCCGTAAAGCTGCGAAAGGCAGTTAAAGCTCTTCTCAAATCTGGCAGGGACGAAACCGGTGGAGAGGATGTCGGTGCACTACTTCACAGCGTTGAGGAAGATGAAGCGGAAGAAGCGGATCCAGGTCAGGATTTTTTAGTCAAGCTTCCGCTCAAGCCTTCTTCCATTTCCCTGTAGATTAGTGACGTTTCAGCTCATCTGGTCAAAACGAGATGGTTCTTCTTTGGAGCATTTGCTGCAGCGGGGCAGTTTGACTGGCTGGAGGGAGAGCTCCGCTCTGCTCGTGCACGGAGACAGCAGGTATGAAAGGCAGCTCCACGATTACAACTGCAAGGTTCACGCGTAGATATGCTCCTGGCGGCAAATAGTTTTTTCCCAATATTGACTCTTCTAGGCACTTCCAAATGTGGTAGTGAGCTGTACAGAATTCTGAATTCGGTTGCAGCGAGTGTTGAGGTGTGCTGCTGTCAGGTCGTAATCTGTGGGCACATCAAGCCTGCGCTGACAGTGCGGTTGAATGAGCTTCCTTATTTTGGTGACAGCTGGGAAAGTCAATATACCGCCAGGTACGTAGGCAGTATAGTGGTGAATTGGCTTCATAGCACCTCCCAGTATGCTTAGTAGTGGCAGTCTGTGCGTTCTTCCTGTGTGATGCAGGTACAGGGATTTAATTTCAGCGTATTCAGATGTGGTCGTTGCCCAGTTTTATGGACATAGCCATGAAGGGACAATGGTAGCGCTTCTTCCCCGCGGCACCCAAGCTTGGAAGGCCGCTGCAACTGCAGGGCCCCGCTGCAACCCCCTCCAGCCCAACTTGCCCACAGCTCTTTTCACTATTCCTTCAGTATCTCCCCAGAACGGCAACAACCCAACAATGCGCGTGCTAGTGTTCGATGCAATGCAAGACAACCATCAGCAACCATACGAATTTGGGGAACGACGGGATCTGGGTGCCACGTTGGGGGCTTACTTCCTAGCAGACTATGCGCAGTACCATTTGCCCCTATACGGGTTTGTCGGGCACTCAGGGTTTGGCAGAACAAACCCAGCCTTCGAATTTGAGTCTTCCTTTCAGGACACATTTAGGCCTTTCCTTAGGTGCGCCAAGCCGTGGCAGCCCGGTTTGGAAGATGCAGCAAGCGGACGGGAAAACAACTCCACCTCCGGTGGCCAAAGATGCATTGATGGATCTACTGCTCTTCAAGTTGCAGAAGCTGTTGGGCGCTCTCCCTTTGCTTATGCTGCCTACTCTAAGCACCGCTATGCTGGAGGCAAGGACGTTGCAAGCACCGCAGTCAGCTGCGGCTCGCTATCTTTGACGGAAGAAGATTTTGTCGAGTGCATTTCCCAGATAAAAATGGCAAAATACGTGGCTTAGGACCTGCAGATTTCAAATGAAATGGCAGACTAGCTGGGGTGTGCCCAGCCTGCTTTCGACAAAAGGCAGCTGGGAATTTCTCAATAGCCACGTGGTTTGCTATTGGATTTTATTGATGAATGCGGATATCCTCTCCTGCCGAGGCCAACAGGTTGTCTTGCAAGCTACAATCATGGGCATATATCACTGGATGTGAATGGCAATGAGTGTGTATAAATGTGAGTCACTGATATGTCCGGGGTTTCAGCCCATCCTAACGGGCTGCTTCTGACTGAGTCTAGTCTATGAAGACTTAGGGTTTAGGGCTTTAGACTTTACCGTCGATTGGTGATCAGGTGTACTTCGAGGTTACTGGAGTTATCGGTTGTTGCTGCAACTATTGCAACAAGGACAGCGGCAACGAGCAGAACACTCATCACCTTGAAGAAATTGAGTGTATTGATGCTGTAGGGCAAACTCACAATATGATTGTGAAAATAATGCACTCAAGGGGAATTTCTCACAAGCAATTATTGCTACATCACTGCCGACATAAACTATACAAGTTTTGAGGGGCTTGCTAGCCTCACGATAAAATGGAGTTGTGTCGGAGTCACTGCTGATGCGAAGCACACCTATGGAGCACGCGTATCTAGCCAGACTTCACTTCGGGCATTTCTAGAATTCGGTTCAATAGCGATATACCGCCTATCCCATAGCAACAGTATTCCGTTCTAGAGGAGCTGCTGAGTGCAACCAATCCTCACCAGCGGCGCACCCGTGCACTCACAAAAAAGAATGTGAATGAACCGATAGCATTGGGCAGGCTCCCTTCGCTGGTTAATGAAGTTAGTAGAGGGGCAGGGCAACCCAAGTGAACAAAAGCCTGGGGAAGTTGCTATATACTGGTTAGTGTCCCATGAAGGCCAGTGGCAGTATAGGAGGTTCAAGAACTCACTAGCTTGACTAATGCGAAATGATTACGAGACGAGGGAAGTTCTACAATATTATAGGCTCACGGCGAACGGCCTGCTAGTTTGCAACTGAATGTAGCAGCAAGGGACATTTTCCTGGCGCGCTGCTCGACCTGCGAACCACGACCCAATACGGGTTCCACAGGCTGAGCTAAGGCACGTGCCTAGGAAGCGGATGTTCTGTTATTCTCTCCGAGGAGGCACGTGGCTCTGTGAAGGCATTTTGATTCATAAATGGCTGGCTGGCTCTTCCGAGCGCATTGTTTTTTGTATCAATTACTGTTCGTTTTGGCATCTATGGAGGAAGAACGGGAGAACACAGCAGGTCTCGCCAGTGGGTAGTAGCTTACAGGGTTTGGCTGGAGTACGCTGGGGTTCCCCTGCGCGCCCCACCAAAGCCCTCAAATATTGTAACGGCGCACTCTCCCAGAGGTGTAGAGACAACGGCCTTCATATCTTAACAACAGAAGGGGGTCGAACCACTTCATTATTCCGTGGGAGGCCTGGAGGATCACCACCACCAACGTCATGCATCCCTCTAGAGATAGCCGCCCGAGGTACCAACGCCGCATTTACTGTCTTGTGCCCTTTGGGCAGATCGCCTCTTCGATCCTTCAACAAGACAGGCATATAATGCCTCCGCTAGTACCCTTGAGACAATCGTTACTCTGAAGATCTCATTGTCTAAACTGTCTTGAAATTTGAAGGGAAGATAGCCAACGTTACTGTCTTTGCAGTACGACAGCATTGCAAGCATGTGGCTCACCCAGACAACCCGGTGTTGCAAGTGGGGAGTTTCGAGGTAGCCTGGAGAAATACCAGGGTGCCGTAGTTTAATTGCTTTACTAGGCATTGACCAAACTGTTTGTGTTTGTATGGCCTTGTAGTGGAGAGGCTTCAATCTCCCGTGATGGCCGTCCACAAAATGCCTGGATGCAACACTGGACCACAATCGGCATCAGTGAAAGCCGAGCGTGCGTGGAGCCTACGTGAACCCTGCTTCAAAAGAAACAGAAGGGAAACTATATAATGCGGAAGATAAGCAGAAAGCCATCTTCCCTTCCAGTGCAAACTTTACAAAATCCCCTGAACAGCCAACCCTTGATCGCCTGGTGGGTCGACCCCCCGGGGGTCCCTTCCCCCCAAATTGGCCTGGAGGCCATACAGGGCCCCCTCTTCAAGTACTCAGAATATTCCCTAAAACACGCCGTTCGATGCAGTTTCTTGTGATTCTTGGCTGTTGCATACGTTTTTTGTTTATCGTCTTGTAGTTGCGACGTCATTGCGCCTCCGCCGATGCAGAAGGCTGCAATGCATTCAGCAAGTGGGACCTGAAGGAATATGCTGATATTTCGCACGAAATGGGTCCTGCGACGGGATTCACAAATGTGTCTAACTCCTTCCGTAGGATGTAAGAAGCTGCCCTTTTGCGGTAATTGTTTCTCCCTCAACAGTGAGAATGGACCGGGGAGAGGACGAGCCATTGCGCGCCACTACTAAACGGCCAACGCGCAAGAGAAAGCAACGAATAACTCAGAAGGGCGAAGGGGGGGGCAGGAAGTGCAAAAAAGGGAACTCTGTGCCGCAGCGGAAATGCCAGCCTTCACTGACATGGCTACTCCCAGGGGCCGCCAGAGCTCAACGCCGCCCCCTACCTAGGCCAACGAAACCTCCACCTCCAGGCATCACTCCCCAGAGAAGGTACTGCGAAGCCTTGCCCTTCCATCCAGCATCGGCCCAGGCACTCGTGGATACACGCATAGCATTGAGGTGATACTTTAGGAGGTACTTTTTCGCGGCACTAACGAATGCTTGTGGGTCTTTGGGTGTCTACTGCTGTACGATCATATCATCTTTAGGATTGGTGTTTGGCGGCGAGTGCGCGAGGGAGGGGACGAAGGGACGGTCGTCTTCGTGACGCTTGAGGGCGAGGTTGTCGCCAAGGTACAGAACTCCTATGTCACTCGTTCATGCCGATCTTTAGCTTGGGGTTTATCTGCTGCCGAACAAAATGCCCCGCATACTCTGTTCAGTTGTGCAAACGTTGTCGTTGATCTAAGATGGTCGGCTGGTATTGGGGTGACATGTTACACAGCTGCGTCCGACAATGGCATCTGCGTGCGTTCTTGTCAGCCTTACAGCTACACCGCTGCTCAGCGAGACGAAGCAATTCTTGCCGCTGCAGGTATCCGTGGTAGGTGTAAATTCCAAACGTTTCCAAAAGCTGCTTTGCAGAAGCTCTGAGGGTGGAAGTGTAGACGGAATTTTGGTTGTTTTTAGGATGCCTCACTCCCGTGAATATTTGTAAGCGGTCATCTCCTTGTGGTTGCAAGTATCTGTTAGAATGCGTTAGAGGAAGTGCATAACTGTTTGCGTGCTTTCGTGTAAGCATTTATTTTAACAGCTGGGTGCAGCTTAGTGCGCTTGCTCAAAGGCATCTCATTCGTCTGTCCATGTAAATGCACATACCGCCCATGCACACGATCTACTACCAACTAAGCTCACAACAGGGGACAAGGCGCCTGAATTCTGTAGCACCTCGACTAGGCCAGTGTAGTTTGTAGTGTTTCCCTTTGGCGGTTCCTCTGCGTTTTCGCACTCGTCACATATAGAATCTGCAGCAGTACTTAGTGGCTGTGCCTTCGGGATGTTTTGATATAGTGAAAGTCCTACAACCGGCCCCCCCCGGCTTATGACAGCGGCGCTCGCCCTCGTCAGCCAAGCGGTCAGGACGTAATGCAGCTGCACAATTCTTATTCTACCTCTGCATGGCTTGAAACGGCACATGCACATGTGACGTGTAGGGGACGTTTGATATTTCTGGCCAGTGCAGGGATGCTTTGTTCATGCACATTTGTCATACTTTGCTGAAGACGAATGCTTGATTCCATTTCGCGTTGCCACCCTACCCACATCTGACACCGATAAGGCATGTTGATGTGCTTGTGGTCTTTCACGAACAAAAAATTTCAGAAGTTCTCCCCAACAAAATGCGCGCAGGCGGCAAATTTGAGGTTGACGCCTTGGTGGCGTTGCTGTTTGCTGTAACATGCTGTGCAGGTCGCGGCAGAGGGAGCCGCATAGAAGTCCCAGAAAGTATCCCACCATACGCCTTTTCATCTTTGACGAGCAGCGAGCTGGAGCTGCAGTATTGGTGCCTTCCTCCACCACTTACAAGGCAAGTTTTCGCCTGCAATGTAAACAAAGCTGACTTTTAGCACTCAACATAACGGACTCTTTAAAGTACTTTAGCTTGGCGAGCATGCCGTCTGACTCAACGCTAGTTGGAAGCTGAGTGCTGCAGGGCATACGCCTCTCTTGGGGTCAGTAATCTGTACCCGTGGCAAGCACGATGTCTGCATCTGGCACTGCCTACGAAGCATCATGCAGCTAACCCAGATGGTGAGGAGATCGATTGCCAAGGAGTTTCTAGGCCACTTTCCGTTGGTGCTTGCTGCCTAGTGAAGAACTGTATGGCGGTGAATAACGCGTTTTGCAGTATGCGGTCTTAACGTTTAGATGAGTCCTTCCTGCAGGACCTGCAGCTCCTTCGTGGAGATCTCTGGTGTACTGCGCTCCCACATCGGGCGGAAAGAGCCTTGTGGCGGAAGTGTTGATTTCCCGGTGGGAAGACAAATGCGAAGCTGCTTAGCCTGGCACCCTTGACTACCAGGTCCAGTTGGGGCATGATACCACTTCGCGGGGCTCTTGTCCAGTGGAGCACTGGTCTGTGCATTTGTTCTTTGCCTTGCAGACGTCTTTTGTTTGAGGGAGTGCGTTCGCTTGTTGTGGTGCCGCATGTCTCCCTCTGTGCGGAAAAGGTCCAGCACCTGCGCCATCTGTTGGGCCCGTTGGCTTTACGAATCGAGGCCTTCCATGCTGGAGCCAGTGAGCACAGAAGCTGCAAACAGTGCACAGTTCAATGCACATGAAAAATATCCTTAATTTCGAGTGTACACAAAGGTTGGTTAGCAGCAGGAATCTAAACTGCATCACTTCCTGTCCACCCGTTCTACATCAGCGCGTCTTTAATTCAGTTTTAGCAAATGAGGGACAAGAGGCAAAGAATGTCGGCAATGCCTTCTGCAGATGCCCCATCAAAGCTGTCCTGTGTTGTGGAGTAAACAGATGCCGCGTCGAACTGGTACGCCGGAATAGATGTGGCGGTCTGCACACTGGAGAAGGCTAACATGATAATCAACAGGTGAGGCCTTGTGATTGTCCACCTCTGGAGCACAACACTATTTGGAGGACTAGCCACGAAGGGCTTTACTTGCCGTAAATGATACGGCTTGACTGAACCACTTAACTATCGCTCTGACGCAAACCATTGTTGGTCACTGCCTAATTGGCCTGCCCAGTTCAACTGGCGACAATTTTGAGGTCGTTATGCAGATTGGTGCTGGATTTGCTAGTCCCCGAAATTGCAACGGCGGAGAGAGCTGGTGACAGCCCTGAGCCGCCGGTCGGATGTCAGATACCGGGGAGAAGTTCTTTTTGCGGCTCCTCGGATGAGGTTTGCTACTGGGCAGGCCAGTGTTGGGACAACGTGTGCTGCCGCATGCCTGTCATTGGGGAACATTTTCCCGTTGGGCTGGTGTGCATCGACGAACTTCATTTCGTTGGAGATCCCCAAAGGGGCCACATCCTCGAAATGCTTCTAGCGAAGCTGGTTTTTATAAATCGGTCCCTTAAGCAACCTATACAGCTGGTTGGCATGTCCGCCACCCTCCCAAACGCCCGTCACGTACGCTGCCAATTTTGCCGCTGATGCGCAGCAAGCCACTTCCTTTGTGTAAGCGGTGTCTTCATATCCTATCTAGACCCGGCTTACGTGTCTCGCTGCGTCCTGCGATGCTCAGGTTGCCAAGTGGCTGGGTGCAGAGGTGTTCGTCACCGACGAGCGTCCTTCCCCTCTAGACATCTTCGTAAAGATTGGTCCAGAGGTCAGTCCCACAACTCCCCTGCTGTTTCCTCAAGCAACTCACCCAATATTGCAGAGGGAGGCTGTCAAATGCCCGGTTCAGTTGTGTTGTGCACATGCATATGCTACGTTCTACCTGTTGTAGGTATTTTCGTGGGACAAAGCTGCAGGATTGCAGCTTACGCGTAAGCTCCATGATGGGTCCCTTTCTTTGCCGCCTGTCGGGGAGGCGGCAACCAGCGCTGCAGCCCGGTCAGTGCGGTTGGCTGCTTCTCAATACGCTGCTGTTGCAATGGGGTCACTACCTGCTGCTGCAGGGCTCGCAGACAGCGCGGAGGTGGTCGCAGATCACGCTTCAATTGCTGCTGCAGCTCTGCGTATTATAAGAGAGCAGGCCAATGCCTCCCCGCAGCCGCCTTCCCGTACTAGGGGTGGGGTTGAACTAGCAGCACAGCCAAGACAGGCCACCTCAGAAGGAAGTCGCTTTGGGTGGCAGGCTGATGCTGAACATTTGGGGATGCTGACGTGGGAAATGTTGCGGGAAGGCCGCAGAGTCATACTCTTCTGCCCGACTCAGGAGTGGACAGCCCGCACAGCGTCGTTCCTCGCTAAGTGAGGGGAAACAGCACTTGAGGGACTCCAGCCTGCTTATGTTCTAACTAATCAAATATGCTATGCCACTGTTCAAGGTCTGCCACCCATTGTTTCTCGCTGTATCGGTTCGTGAAAACAAGCATCAGTGCCCTTGGATACGCGCAGGGTTTTGCCATTCTACAGACGGGCGGAAGCATGGGCTGACCTGGTCAGACAACGTGCTGTCTTATACCTCAAGACCAAAGAGTTGGAGGGCCCAAGTGTGGCACATTCTCAACGCCAGGAGCAACACGGCGTTTCAGATCTGCATCAGGGGGGCATGAACTGCCCACTGCAGCAACAGAAGCTAGCAGAGCGAGAAGCAATTAAGGAGCTGCTTGCTATGCCAGTTAGTATGCTTGCCCAGTTGTTGGTGCAAAGCCCCCACCTGTTTGTTGACCCTGAAAGCATCAGAGGACGTGAAGAGCTGCAGTGGCAACTGAGGGAACTTTCCCTTATTCATCCAACAACTATGCTGGCGGCTGTTAGTGAGGGGGTTGCCTATCATCACGCCGGTAAGCTCGGCTCTGCTAACTCTCTCTTTCTCTGCCGCTCCCTTCGACTTAGCCTTTTGGCATCAACCCATGTGCATCTTGCTCACCCTGCTCCGCTCGCCCGACGAGTGTACAATGATTGGCTCCCTCGGGCTTTTAGGGCTTTTAGGGGTTTTGGCAGGTGCAAACCATCATATGAATCCAGTGGAATCCTTTTCATATATTAGGCTTGAGTGGTGAGGAGCGGGCGTTGCTGGAGGCCGGGTTTCGCAGAGGCCACTTGAATGTGTTGTGCGCCACGTCAACACTTGCCCTAGGAGTCAACTTGCCGGCTGCTCGCGTCATAATTCGTGCTCCGCACGTAAGTTCAGCTATTTCGTAAGTGAAGTTTCTGCATATGGTTTTTTTCGAAGTGCTTAGGAGGTACCAGTGCGCCATTTAGGTTTTCTCCGCCTGGTGGGAAACGTGTAGTTCCTGATCGCGTCAGTACTTCTCCACGCTCCCGTTGGTTTCCTACGGTACTATGAATGCTGCCGTTTGGTGCGAGTGTTTGGTTTCCTGAATGCCAGTTAGGAAGAGATGAGCTCTTGTCTCCCGGCCGCTTCCATCAGATGGCCGGTCGTGCGGGTCGAAAGGGGCTTGAACATGGGTAAGACACTCCAGAAAGTAGACGGAACTCCAGTGCAGTACAACACCGCGATGTTATGTACCACTTAGGATCCAGATTGTGTGTTTGGGCAAGAACAACACAACTTCGAAGACTGCAAAATCCCACAGTCTGAGAGGCAAGAATACTGTAGGAACGGCAGTAATAGAATGAGGGACACTAAGCAGTCAGAAGGCTCTTTGGTTTTGTGCAGCCACCTGCTGCTTTGAATCTTGCGCTACCTACTTACTACCATTTCTCCTTTGCAGGGGGGACGCATACTTGATTTGCTCCCCTGCCAATCTGCCACACGTTCGGAAACTCCTAATGGCCGTCGCTGTAGCGGAATCATCTGGATGTAGCGTCTCGGGCACTAACCGAGGCGATTCAGAAACGAGTTCGCAATTGAAAGGACAGCATCTCTGTCGTTTTTTCCTTGAAGCTGTTTATGTTCTTCTTCCCCTAATTCGTAACACCAGGGAAACCTCACGTACTGCAGCCAGCGGTGCTTTCGTTGAAGTTGCAGCTATTTTGCTAAATTGCACCCTCCGAGGCCACCAGGTACAACTGATAGGGCTTAAGCTGTTGCTGCTGTTGTAGCTCCTTCTGGGGGCTGTGAGATGCAGACGGTTGTTGGTGGTGGTGGTTCCACGAAGTGCATTCACATATATTCACCCTTGCAGTTCCGTTGTACTCTCCTTCACCTCAGGATCCTCACAGGATGCTTGTGGAGGAAGCTGCCGAGGCTGCTCGCTACCTGCACACATATTACCTGATTGAAGCTGAATCCAGTGGCACGTCACCCTCCGCTCACTGTGATGAACCAAATATTGGCAAGAGCATTTCCGGCTGTTCCGCACTCGCACAGGAACCACAGTTAGGAATCGGTGCAAGGACGATAACAGCATTGGAGTTGGCCAACGAGTCACACAAGTGCGTTGCTGCTGGAGCGCTTGCCCCTAGCAAGCGCAACCACCCGTTGAGGTCTCTCGCGTTCCCTTCCCCATGCTTGCCAGCCACCAGCAAGTTGTTGCTCCAGCAGTATCCCTGTCTCCGTTCACCTGTAGTCTTGGCACGGATGCTGCAAGGATGTGACATGAGCATTGTATCCGCGAAAACATTTTCTGGCTCCTCGGGCATTCCCCAGGAGCTCCATGAGGATTGTTCCGGCAGTGCCACAGCGGTTTCCTGCGTCCCTTCATCATCAGCATCCTTACTTAAGTGTGGGGGTATCGGCCAAACTCATCAGGCAGCGTCGAACTCTGGAGATGAGGCTTTTGGGTCAAGCATTTGCCTTCACTTCCGCGGTCTTAAGGACTTAGCTGCACAGTTATGCGGGGTTGGCAGCTCCTTTGATGGCTTGAGGGGGGATGAACCAGGAGAGCAGGGATTGAACTGGAAAGACGTAGGGGGCCGCATAGCCGTAACAGAGGTCGGAGGTGCAGCAGTCGAGGCCGGGATTGCGCCATGGGAAGCAGCTGAAATCTTTGCTGACATTTTCAAGACGAGTATTTTGGGTTAGAGTAGCCGTAGCCACTTGGAGAGGAAACAACGAAAACATGTAGCAAGATAGGCATCTGAAGGCCCTCTCAGAAGCGCGTCATGACCAGGAAGGAAGACTGCATCACGGTTTCTAGCTGTTTGCATGCCTCAGGCCTTTG
Organism: Eimeria sp. OTU-X; assembly: GCA_904066255.1. Lineage (NCBI taxonomy): Eukaryota > Apicomplexa > Conoidasida > Eucoccidiorida > Eimeriidae > Eimeria > Eimeria sp. OTU-X. The sequence continues at coordinate 36,182 of CAJFCX010000042.1, read as the reverse complement.
CGCGGACACGGAGCTCCACCTTCTCTTTCTTGCGGCAGTCGCAGTGGGAGGCGAAATGCAACCAAACTGGCACTCGTATCTCTCCGTCTACGACAAGCTTGGCGCATCTGGCAGGTATGTTTCTGCAGGTCGATAGGTACTTTACACTGATGCGTTTAAAAACCGAAACGCCAGTCTTACCAGGCGTCGTAAGGTACGTTTAATATATTATAAGGCGAATGCTTCATTGGAACGTCTGTATTCAGGCGGGTTGCCGAAGCGTTGGGTATTCGGCGGTTGGTTATTTCCAGAGAGGCCATAAAGGCACAAGGAGTACCTCGTCACTGCATCAACGACACTGCTGACCTCCTTCTTCTTGAACAGTCAGCCTCGCTGTATCCCCGTCACCCTCCCATTCTCTGGTGCTCAGACGGCGCTCTTGAAACAATTTCGAAGGGCACCGACAGTCTTGCGGTCTGAATTCTGCTGCTTTGAATAATGCTCAGGCTTAATTTCACCCAGCTACGAACACGCATCGAGTTGGAAACCCACCGTCGCTTTTTCTTTGCCCTTCTGTTGCACGACGTGTACCGAGAAGGCGCTGCTTACCAGAGTGTAATGCGCAGGCAAGTGAACGAACCAATAGCAGACTACAGATTTATAGACGATGCCTTAACTTCCCGTTATGGGGGCTGTCGAATAAACTTGCGTAGCCTACCAGACTCATGCGCAGGCAAGTGAACAAGCAGAAGGCAGGCTGTAGAATTTTAGACGGTGGCCTACCTTGCCACCACGTTAGCTTTGGGACAAATACGAAAACATGCTGCAGTGGCAACGGCAAGATGCGCTTTTGCAGGTTTGGTATCTCGCGAAGTGCACTGATGGCCTGCGCAGCACAGGGTGCCCTTGTCGCGGCCACCGTCGCCTCATTCTTGCGCATTCTGCGTCCTCAAGAGTGCGCCCCACTAGTGTTTTGGGGTAGTGCAATACAGTGCCTGTTGCTTGGGAAGTTGTCAGTAGCACGCAGCAATTCAGGAACCACGATACTACGTTGAAGGTTTAGAGACCGAACGCAAAAATCGCCATGCGGTTTCGGCTATCTGCCTTTCAGGGCGGCGTTATCGGAGATTTGCTTCATGCTGGCAGGGAAGCTAAAGCTTGCCTGTTCGCCTGCTGGGACGCTAGCTTCCGCCTTGACAGACCCTTCTCGTCAATGCGGGCACAATCACGAAGCTACCCACAATGAAGACGATGGGGGCCCAGCTGCATTCCAACAGCTCCTGCAGCTAGATGGCATGACCCCGAGACGTGCAGCCGCTCTTCGCGCTGCTCAGATATACACATGTGCCCAGATTGCCAACACACCACTGTGTGATTTATATAAGGTCAGCAACACTGGCTGCCCTCCTTGAAGTCCTCTCGCGGGATATCATGCGCTAGTGTTATTGTTTGTTCTGTGCAGGCATTAGAAGCAGCAGAACCCGCCCAACTTGCCCCTACCGAAACTGCGGCGCAGAGTGACCAGAAGGTTTGGGGGCCAACGAATTCCCGACAGCGCGCACTACTGTTGACTGTTAGCGTGAAACTCAAAGATGCAGCGCAGAAAGAACAAGAGATGCGGATGCAGGTATACCTAACCCAGTTGAGAGATTTATCCATTGGCAATGACAACGAAATAAGTTGTTCACTGCATGCATTTGGGCTTCGTTGCTATGGATTGCATTCGTAGGCGCTGGAGGATGAAGCGGCGGGGCACTGGTCGTTGATAAACAAAGCCACCAACAGTTCGGGAGATGAAGATGACTGAGTACCCGTCAGAATCAACTGTTGTATCCGGGGGTTGTGGGCGGACGCTTTTGTACTTCTTTACGCGATGGAAATAAGCAACATGGTAGCTATTGAAGGCGGTGGCTACGTATTCTACGGTCTCTGTATGAAAATGCGGTAAATGATTGCCCCACTAGTACAGAGGCTAGTTAGTCATGTAAAAGAATCCCTTGGCTGAATCTAATCCATTGAGCTAATTGTCGCGAGGAACAGGACGTGGAATACATTTCCAGCACCTTCAAATGCGTGTTGCCGTCCACAAACGTGAAAATTGAAAGCGTTCGCAGCATGAGTTTTCGAAAGTTCTAGAAAGCAAGAATGTGGCACGGTGGGCTGATCCCTGTGCTCTGCTGGCTGGTGGAATCGTAGACCTGAATTCCTCTCAACGAGTGGAAGCCTGTGGCCGCAAAATGGACCCCAATGAGCCTGTACGTACTGCCTACTCAGCAGCAGGGTTGACTCAGAGGCAGTCTCAATCACCAGCAAGAAGTGGAAGGAGCCATGAGAAGCAAGGGAGCAGCACCCAACAACGCACCTGGTTGGAGGCAAAGCATTTCGAAGGAAAACCTTTTTGAAGACCGGGGACCGAGAGGCCCGAGGTTCTGCGGAAAACAGCGGCAGCAGAAGAACTGGGGTACCAAAAAGCGAGCAAAGGGATGCATCACTCAATACTGCAACAGAGCGAAGTGCTCAATTACCAACTGTTTGGGGCCTTCTAGAACAAAAGGCTCGAGTTCCGAGAGCTTAACACAGAGAATGAGCTGTAAATCCGTCTGCAGCCTGTTGATGACCTCCAGCTCCACGGTGAATGGATGATCGACCTGCATTCGCAAGAGCCTGTATCCTGATGAACTTGCATCCAGGCCCGTAGGCCCCACTGGTGAATTCCTGGTTTGTTCTCATAGGCAGCCAGTGGCATTAGAGTCTTCTCTCATACCTGGATTGAAGAAGGGAACTCCACTAACCGCATTTCAAGCGGCTGCATGGGCTTCGGTGCATTCACCAGCTCATAGTCGCTTAGTGTCCCAACTCCTCCCGTTGATGTGCGCCACTGTAGTGTTAGCGTCCCAAGATTTGCAATGTGCTGCACCAAAACGGATGCAGGGCTGTGTGCAAAGCATTCTAGGAGGGCATAGCTCGAATATATCATAGCAAACTGTACTCATTAATGCCAGGGAAGCATGCCACAAGTGCGCTGCCTCTGCACGCTTGCCTTCGGCAGGTTTTCTATATGTGACTGAGGGTTCGAAGGATAGAGCGAGAAAAGCACGGCGTAGCAATCTTTTGGTCGGAAGTTATGAATTCCCTTGCAAAAGCTGCGGGTACATAACAGGAAAGACGTAGTGAGTGCGTAATTCATTAGCGCTTGACGAAGTAGATAGCCGTTTGCATGGTATCTCTACATAGCTGCACATTCAGTTCTCTCCAGAAGAGCCACCCTTCGCAATGCGCAAGAACTCAGTGGCCATCAGCAAGACAGTGGTGGGGCAGGGCCTCACGAATCGGCAGGCCCGGAACATTCCAGGCGTGTGCATTCTAGACCCTCCGCGCAGATGATAGAGGCCTCGTTGAGGAATACATGCTGCTGAGAAACATTGGTGAGGGTGCACTCCACAAGAGTTTTGTCCTGAAAGCAAGTGGCACGAGGGGGAAGGAGCCACACTGGGACACGCTGTGTGCCCAACACTTCCAATAGATGTCCTTCGAAAAGATGCGACTACTTCAAAGGTTCTTACTTGCAAATGTGTAATGCGGTGAGCCGTCTTGAATGGGCTTTGAGCGGTAAACCTGAACGATTTCTTGAAGGATTTGGGTTCGATAGACGAAGCAATGTAGTGCGAAATAGAACAGACGAGCCTACATAACGCTCCCGTGCAAACCCGCACATTCAGTAGCGATTCAGCAGCGCTATATTTAACAATGGTTCCACAGAGATCCCAAAATAAGGGGTACTTACATGCATGTTCCTGACTCCTCAATCTGGTGCTGAATAGTGCAGTCGAATGAATCTTCAGGGTTTAAGCTCCGAACCGGATCCTCCGAATTGTCGAACAGGAGATGACGTGAACTCCCGAGGAATAGTTCGACCTGTCCAAAGAAACACCGAGAAAGAAGCGTGTAATATATAATTGCTGCGCATGCGGGTAGGCCAAAGCCGGCGTTAGACGGACTTGCAGCTTAACGTTGTTTGCCTGAATACTTGATACATTTGCAATATTGAGGTAGGCCGAAAATGTCTCTCCACTGAACACACGCCTGGTTTGCATACAAACAAACATACAAACACAAGGCAGCTGGTTCGGAGACTATGGGTGCTTTTTGAATTTGTAGAGTGGGGAAGCTCCAAAATAGCTGGTGGGTCAATGCCTCACCCCTGCGTTACGGGAAGAAGAAGAGAGTGAGCGCTTGACAGCCACTTCTCGTTCACTGTCTCCTCTGCTCTAGCTAGAGAGGTGTCCAAATCGTCACGTGCTAGATCCCTCAGAGAAATCAAAGGCCAAGGGTTAGATTCCCACGACGGCTGTGAGAGCCGCATGACTTTCTGCAAAACACAAAGTCATATAAATGGATAGAATGCTCGCTACAGGGGATTGCAATCAATGGTGCTTGAGAAATCATCTTTGCTCACCAGAGAGAGATATTCTCTGTCACCCGCTGCCATTGTGATCCCCGCACCATGCCGCTGGCCTTGTTAGGCCGTCTTTCGCACGAAATATAGATAACGCGCTAGTTTTTGTACGTGGGTAGGTAGATTTCAGTCATATAACATTTTATTCCCGTTTAAGCGCCGACAAGTGGTTGGGCAAGCGTACGGGATGTGACGACCCCAGACGCAATACCGTCTAGTCCAATTTCAGTTACAAAGCTCATGATGCTTATAAAATGGATTTCCGTTGTTCTGCAGTGTAGAACGCCCAAAATCGTACTTGACTAGACGGCAACCGACTACCACTATGTGCATGCAATGCAGATTCTGAAGCTCAACGCGTACGAAGTTGAATTCGGCGCGACGCACGTGCCCTGAAACAGCTAGTTTTCAAACCTTCTAGTAGGCATATTTAATGATTGTAATCTACGTTTTTTTTAAGGTGTAGTCCCAAATGCATCAACGCTTCATGAAGGATCGCTCGTGTGCTAAGGTAACCGGTCAAGTTCACTGCTTGTGGTTGTAATGTCCAATGCTCTCAAAGACCTCGGGAGGAGTGACCAAGAGTCAAGATTTTGCAAAGTTTAGGGCGTTTACACTTTTGTGGGTTCATGGGTGTCTAACCTTAGGGTGTTTCAAATTCACATTGTGAGTACGCGTACAGCGGTGTCATAAAGACACCCAACTCAGAACAACCTCGGTATGGTTGGTAGTGTACAGACACTTCACGGAACCACCAACAGCCACTTGCCGCTGGCTGCGCCAGAGTTTTCCAGAGTTCACCACCCTGGACTCGATTGAACAATATTTCCCCTCTTCAGTTCCGTTCTTCCTGCCAAGATGAGGAACGCGGCAAGTGTTGGTCTTTGCGTTGGACTCTCTGCGATTGGAGCCCTGGGCAACGACATTCTTAAGCCAGAGGCCGATTATCGAGACTTCCGGCATTATCAGCTTAGCAATGGCATGCACGCCATAGCTGTGCATCACCCGCGATCTAACGAGGCAGGTTTTGCTGTGGCAGCGAATACTGGCAGTTTGTACGATCCTGAAGATGTACCTGGTCTGGCCCATTTCCTGGAACACATGCTGTTCCTTGGTACGTCGAAATATCCGGAGCCTGAGAGCTACGATGGCTTCCTAACGCAGAACGGCGGGGCGAACAATGCGTATACTGACGAGGAGAAAACGGTTTTCTTCAACAAGGTTACGGACAGTGCTTTCGAAGAGGCTCTAGACCGATTTGCTGAGTTTTTCAAATCCCCGCTATTCAGCCGCCAGTACGAAGAGAAGGAAGTTAACGCAATTGACGCAGAGCACCAAAAGAATATCCCGAACGACGACGAGAGAGCGTGGTACACTATCCGCTCTCTGGCAAAGGGGCCTATGTCCCGATTTGCTACTGGAAACTCGGAAACGCTGAGCACCAACCCCAAAGCAAAGGGGATCGACCTGGTTGATCGCCTACGGGATTTCCACAGCAAGTATTACTGCGGATCAAATATGGTACGTATAACGTATTTGTACTTATCAACTGCATGGAAAATGCTCTGTTATGGTCAGGTGGCTGTCACTATTTCTCCACGTTCCCTCGATGAACAAGAGTCACTAATAAGGGAGAAGCTTGAAGGTAAAACATTTTTCCAGTGTGTACTGAGGTCAATCCCTTATTGTGTTTCTAGGCATATCTGCTGGACATGCTGACTGGCTTGGAATGGTCCAATGCCCCGGGCCCATGTTCGATACCGTCAAGCCTTTCGACCACACCAACAGTGGAAAGTTCATCCACATGCAAAGCTTCTCGTCAGAGCCTAGTCTCTGGGTTGCGTTTGGCCTTCCAGCAACGCTTACATCTTATGTAAGTAGCGTAACTTGATATCCAGTTTTGCCAAGGGGAATATACGCACACATCAGAAAAAACAACCAACCAGCGTCCTGACATACCTCCTCGAGTACACTGGAGAGGGATCATTGGCAAAGCGCCTCCGCCTGCTAGGGCTTGCTGACGGAATATCCCCTGCTGTGGACAGGAATTCCATAAGCACCCTGCTTGGAATAAAGGGTAAGGAACCTTAATCGACGACTTGCTGTTAAGATTTGTACATTCTGGCACAGTGGATCTGACCCAGAAGGGGGCGGCGCATCGCGGACTTGTATTGCAGGAGATATTTTCATACATCAACTTCCTGAGAGACCACGGAGTTGGCCATGAATTAGTGTCTACAATGGCCCAGCAGTCACATATCGACTTTCACACAACACAACCCAGCTCATCGATAATGGACGAGGCGGCGCGCTTTGCTCACAACCTGTTAACATACGAACCGTACCATGTCGTTGCCGGGGATTCGTTGTTAATAGATGCAGATCCTCGACTGACGAATCAGCTCCTCCAAGAGATGTCCCCATCCAAAGCTATCATTGCTTTCTCTGATCCAGACTTTACTTCAAAAGTGGACACTTTCGAAACAGATCCTTACTACGGGGTGCAGTTCAGGGTGCTCGACCTGCCACAGCATCATGCAGTAGCAATGGCAGTCTTAACAGCCTCACCAAACGCTTTCCGCATGCCTCCCTCTCTCATGCATATTCCCAAGGCTTCCGAGTTAAAGATCCTCCCTGGTCTTCTTGGACTAACAGAGCCCGAGCTCATCAGCGAGCAAGGGGGAAACGCAGGGACTGCTGTGTGGTGGCAGGGGCAAGGCGCCTTTGCCATCCCCAGGATCACTGTCCAGCTAAACGGAAGCATTTTAAAAGACAAGGCAGACTTGCTATCCCGGACTCAAGGTTCCGTAGCCCTTGCTGCCATTGCAGAGCATCTGCAAGAGGAGACGGTAGATTTCCAGAACTGCGGCGTCACCCACAATCTGGCCTTTAAGGGGACTGGCTTCCACATGGGATTCGAAGCCTATACACAAGCTCAGCTAAGCAAGCTCATGGCACACGTGGCAAACCTCCTGAGCGATCCCTCAATGGTGGAACCGGAGCGCTTCGAGAGGTAAGGCAAAGCAATGTCGTTACGTAAATTCCCCAAGGTTAAAGCGTTGATTCCAGGATAAAACAGAAGCAGATGAAGCTTGTCGCTGATCCAGCAACCAGCATGGCATTTGAACACGCTCTTGAAGCCGCAGCGATTTTAACGCGGAATGACGCTTTTAGTCGGAAGGATTTGCTCAACGCTCTTCAACAGACTAATTACGACGATTCCTTCGCCAAGCTCAACGAGCTCAAGAATGTTAGTAAAACACTGGAAGCTTCCAATTTGTTCACGTGTTTACCATCTTTTTGTTCAGGTTCACGTCGATGCATTTGTCATGGGAAACATAGACCGAGATCAGTCGCTCACCATGGTTGAAGAATTTCTGGAACAGGCTGGATTCACCCCTATTGATCATGACGATGCAGTGGCGTCTCTTGCAATGGAACAGAAACAGACCATTGAGGCAACCCTGGCAAACCCCATCAAGGGCGACAAAGACCACGCCAGCTTGGTTCAGTTCCAGCTTGGTATTCCTTCCATTGAGGATCGTGTGAACCTTGCCGTCCTGACCCAGTTCCTCAACCGTCGCATATACGACTCACTTCGCACGGAAGCCCAGTTGGGATATATTGCTGGAGCCAAGGAATCTCAAGCTGCCTCAACCGCACTCCTCCAGTGTTTTGTGGAGGGTGCAAAAGCACACCCTGATGAAGTTGTGAAGATGATTGATGAAGAACTATCGAAGGCAAAAGAATACCTTGCTAACATGCCCGAAGCTGAGATGGCTCGTTGGAAGGAAGCAGCCCATGCAAAGCTCACAAAGATGGAGGCAAACTTCTCCGAGGATTTCAAGAAATCTGCTGAGGAGATTTTTGCTCACTCGAATTGCTTCACCAAAAGGGATCTGGAGGTCAAGTACCTGGACAACGACTTCTCTCGAAAGCAACTTCTGCGCACTTTCGCAAAACTCTCCGATCCTTCAAGAAGAATGGTGAGCACATGCATTTTTGGCAGAAGGTAATTAGGCTAATAAATTGGGAAATTTAGGTTGTGAAGCTGATTGCTGATCTGGAGCCCGAGAAGGAGGTCACCCTAATTGGCGAAGCGAAGGCTCAAGATGCAGCCCTTCTGCGCCGTGGTGATACCAGTAAGATTATATTTTGCACACTATTCTCTTGAACTCTATAATCAAGAGATTTCATCAGCTGAAGAGGTGGTCAAGGCCCCGACGAAGCTTCTCAGCCTCGAAGACAAGTTCGTTTCACAAGTGCAGGAAGCCAATGGCTACTTCCCGGATGTCTCCGTGTGTGAACTACCTCCAAGCCTTCTCTCACTATTCGAACTCTTGGAGGACCTCTGAACTAAATGATCATGCTGCTATTGCCAATGATCACCTAAACAGCGATCCCATACCTTTCTACTTCATGGAGAAAACGTTTTTTAACAGTTAATCGGTTTTTTTTTTTCCACGCTCTACGACGTTGCTAAAAGCATACTCAGTGATAGCATAGTTGAACTAATATTAATGGAAAAATGAGCAGTCGAATATTAGGATTCAGATTAGGTTGCTCAATTAGATAATTTGGTAGCAAATATATGTGCGTCACGTAGCAGTGGAAGGGAAGGGTGCTGTCTGTTAAGCCAAATTGCCCATTACATAGACATTTCTAACCACCGTCTCCCCTCAGCTTCTCCAAACAGGATTTCCACATCTACATAATTAAGTTTCCTAAGCCATGGTATGAGATTAGTGAAGATAATGGGGAAGTCGCTCATTTCCAAAAGTTGACGGACTCTTGAAATGCCGTAGACAAATCCCCTGGTGATAATCGATGCGGTTTGCACTGACAGCACGTTGCTTTCGCTCGCAATTTCTAGCAACCTTAGAATCTGGGGGAGCAATTTGTAAAGTACAACTGGAGAAACAGTAAATAGTCCGGTATATAACCATAGCCTGGAAGAAAACAACACGCCTGCATATTATGTTGCACATATGCAAACTGAGAAGGTGAGGATTTTACACGATGGTCTTCAGAAATCTCTAATTGGTGTGGGATATTTCCACAATCTGAGCAGAACTCTTCTTAGTCGGGATGTTTTAGGCTTAGAATGTCGCCAGTGGTTATTGGATGCTCAACTGTTATAAGTTCGCGATTTTGGACAGCAACACATCAGCGCTGTCTGCCGTGATTATTATGGGTACTCGCTTCGTGCTATGAATCTCACCGGGTTACAGATGGCAGTGGAGAACTCATTGTGGGAAGTCGCCCAGCGAACGAGAAAGTGTCAATCTTTGATTTCCCAGATTCTGCTCCACGCGACGGAATAGCAGAGGAGCTAAGCGAGAATCTGTTCCCGGCGACGGCATACGAATCTGGGGAATTCTCGCTTAGGTCCTCTGCTATTCCGTCACGTGGAGCATGAGTATTAACTTGAGGGAAAGTAAGAGAAAAACAACATAGGTTCCAGCCAAGTTCTCCTTCTTCATTTGTTGGTCGGTCGTATGGGTTAGAGGTAATCACGACGCCATTACACCGGAGGACTTCAGGAAGAAGTATGGGGGGGAAATTTATTCGAAAAATAACGTGGGATACCACAGCTGATGTCTTTCCATGGGGGGAAACGTTGTTTAGGCTATAGTCCCTTTCCGCGTCACAACCTGCAGTGCGGCACACGGTACTCTGCAAAACCTGGATGCAAAGTTTATCCTTGCCGGTTGCTGTTGTGCCTTTGAGTTCAGTGGCAGAGCATAGGGGAGGCCCCCTGACGAAACACTCAACACAGGTGTGAATCAATTGGAGTTCTAAAAGCCTCTGGAAGCTAGCATACGCAGCCTCAGTCTTCGCTACAATGTTAAGGCCAATCCAAGAATCTTCAAGGCGAAATATAACGCCAAAGTTGTGCTGGCGAGAAGAAAGCAGTGGAAGGTATTCTTTAGGATGTTGACCTTGGAGAAAGGAGGCAAGTGATTCGGCACAGGCCAATTCATAATCGCCATGTACACTGGTGCCCGTCTTCTTCCTCTTGCACAAGGATGAGATGCACAGCGGCTTCTTCACCACCCAATAGGCTTTCTGTTCATCAACTACTGTTGGTCTTTCCCATGTGTGGGGGCAGGAAAGGCCGTGAGGAAATCTAAGTAACACGTTACCCCTACAGACTCTGCGGCTCTTTCTTGAAATACTGGCAAACGAATCGGTAACCTCCGATGAGTTGGTTATGGTAACAGGCTGCCTCGCAACAGCACTCAGAGGGAAGTACCCTTGCCTTCCCATTTTCTTACCTGTATTTCCTTTTAGTTGATCTAATAATATACTATCACACAGCAATCGGCATGAAGTAGACATTTTCGTCTCTTTTGAAGAACCTCTTTGTGGAGGCTTTGAATGGTTTACCCCGTTACCACATTGAAGACTTGGGAGGGCCAACGATGGGATTGGTGGCTCAACGTTGGGTAGCAAATGACTTCCATTAAACGGTGTTTTGATACTGTTCATCTTTTTCGCAGTAATAATAGAGGTTAATGTGCAATTCACGAGCGTTTTCAGGCGTAGGGTATGAAGACGAATGAACAAGAACTGCCCGAAGTAGCTGAGCAAGGTCACTTTGAGGAAGAGCTTCCTCAGTTTCATACAGGTTCGGGTTACTGCTCTGATTGCGACAAGATCAAGAATCTGTAAGAATATAGGGATGGTGCGAGTTGCTTCATTAAAACTGTAAGAGGAAGCCTGCAGAGCTGCAAAGTGGAGCATGCATGAATTAGCAAAACAGCGAGCAGCTTGGCGTGGAGGGCAGGTGTTCAAAAGCGTGCCTGTAATGTTGCGAGGAACCCAAGCTCTATTTTGAGGGCCGTCCATGTTCCGTTTTCTGGTAAATGCTTGGCATTTTCTACCACTTGTAACGTTTGCGGCCCACAATTGGAAATGTCTAGTTGTACTTCCTTATAATATTTAAGCAAGAGCAGCGTTCTACCAATTTTTCTGGAGGTCTTTTCGTACTAATTCAGAGCTGCACAGCAGTTGCTGGACTCCTGACGCTCAATCAGCGCTGTCCGTACACTCGAACTTCCGGTCTGCCAGTCATCGGCCACAGCATTTTCATTTTGACTGCTAGCCATAATTTCTCACCTTGGCTTACCTCATATAACTGAACCCACGAACAGCCAGGTACAATGCGTTCCCTTCTGGTCGTGGCCGGCCTAGCTGGCTGCAGTTCTTTCGTTCCTACCGATGCAAGACATCGGTTTCTGAGTGAAACACTGGAAGAACCTGAAGATGTGATGCTGAAGACGGCAGATCTTCATACAAACCTGCTGCGGGAACCCCCCATGACGATCAAGCTAGACAACAGATACAAATTTACTGGTCTTGGAGAGCTTGTTTCACAGCTGATCGACCATCACACTACAATGGGGAGCGTTGGTTCCTCTGGAACGATGGCTCGACAAAAGCTGCTCAACTACCACAACAGCCAGTATTTTGGCGAGATAAAGATCGGAACCCCAGGCAGAAGATTCGTTGTTGTAAGAGATACGCTGAGTTGAAGGAAACTTAGACGCTCAGATAATGCCTCCAACTTCAGGTGTTTGATACGGGTTCCTCAAACCTTTGGGTCCCTGCGGCGGAATGCGAAAAGTAAGAACCTATTTCCCATAGTGTTGAGATTGAGCTTCTATTTTAGCACTCACAGAGGAGGATGCGCCCCCCATGAGAAATTCGATCCAAAGTACTCCAGCACATTTTCCCCCATACGGTCGCTAACAGGAGACCCAGCAGTCGCATTTATTCAAGTAGGCATGACTTCCGTATTCATCAAGAAGCACCTTCCAAGCTCCATCCAATGATTTGCGCAGTACGGAACGGGGGCATGCGTTCTTAGAATGGGCCGCGACATCGTGGAAATCGGCGGAATGTAAGAAGAAACACATTTTTCTACAGAGAAGCCCTTTTATTTTCTTCTTCAGTAAAGTTCCCAACCAGGCAATCGGCCTGGCTGTCGAAGGTATGTTACCAAGAGTCTACGGGCATCTTCCAATAGAACGTGTACCTCCTCGCTTCAGAATCGACTCATCCATTCGCTGACTTGCCCTTTGACGGGCTGGTCGGTTTGGGTTTCCCCGATGTGTCTGGTGAAGAAGGACTTCCTTCCAGCGCACTCCCCATTGTTGACCAAATGGTCAAGGAGGTACGTTACCGCTGGCTCAACTTCAAAAGTTGTGCCTGTGAACATTCTTGTTCAGAAAGTTTTGGACCGCAATGTGTTTTCCGTCTACATGAGCGAAGACATCAACCGGTACGACCGCGTAATACATCTATGCACTCTCTTACAATGAGCTATTGAGCGAATCCCTCAGCCCCGGAGAAATTTCGGTAAAAGACCTCCAATGCACCTTCGCAAAAAAAGTTGCTCAATTGTGTCTTAGTTTGGAGCAGCAGACCCGAAGTATACTTTTGCTGGCCACACCCCTAAGTGGTTCCCCGTCATCTCTCTAGGTTTGTTGGTCATTGTCTACTTCTCAACAACTTCATTCTCATTGTACTGCACCTTCCAGACTACTGGTTTGTATTCTATAGCAGCCAAACTCATGGAAACTTCCTATCACTAGTGCGACCACAGGGAGATCGGCCTCCACGGAATGAAGATAAATGGGAAATCCTTCGGCGTATGCGAAAAACGTGGATGCCGCGCGGCTGTCGATACTGGTTCCAGTTTGGTAAGCGGTTTCAAAGAAGCGTTACACACAACATTTCCTAAATGTTAGTGCAGATAACAGGGCCATCATCTGTTATCAATCCCTTGATCAAAGCTCTCAATGTAGCTGAAAACTGTTCCAATCTTGGAACCCTACCAACTGTGAGTTAGCATTTGCGTCATGTACAATATTCAAACGCTAAATTTTTCCTTTCAGCTCACATTTGTCCTTAAAGACATATACGGAAGACTTGTTAACTTCAGCCTCACACCCAGGGACTATGTAGTGGAGGAGCTTGATGCCGTAAGCACCGTTAGATCAACAAGTCCCAATTGCAGGCATCATAAAACTACACAGAGAGGAAACCCTAACAACTGTGCAGCTGGATTCATGGCTATGGTAAGCTGATACCACACGCTTGAGGCTCTGGAGAGATGGGCTCAAACCCTCCCTCAGGACGTGCCAGCGCCTCGTGGCCCTCTGTTCGTGCTCGGAAACTCCTTTATCAGGAAATACTACAGCATTTTCGACCGCGATCACATGGTAAGCGACACTTAGCAAATCTGACTAAGAAGCGTTCAATAATTGTTTGTCTTCAGATGGTTGGATTCATGCGGTAAGCATACCACAAATAATCTGCGGTGACCAAAACGTAATCCTTCGAATTGTTTGTTATCAATGCTGTAGGGCAAACCACGAAGGTATGTCTGACATAACTTAACGCGTACCGCACACTCCCCATTAATGGACGTGCAGGTTCCGGACCGCTCATCAAGGGGTACCCATCATCGGCACCATCGGTGTCGGCGTCGAGTCTTGTTGCAGCGAGCGCTGCTGCATTCGCATTCGCGCTGGCCCGCTTTTAAGCGCCTGCCGAACAGTCTGTATGTGTGAAGTTGCGATAAGTGCCATCTTTAGCACATTGCGGACATGCCGTTCATTCAATCATCCACCCTCTCCAGTGTTTCGCCCTGAGTAGTCACAATGCAGATAGCTACTCTAGCATCAATCAGTCAGTTACACATCTGCAACGAGGACTCCCAGATAGGCTAGCTGGTGCAGAAATGTTCTTACATATAAATTAAATCTTCGCCGTTTTCGCTCCGGCTCGTTTGACAGCTGTTCAAACAAGTCGTGGCTCCATTTACCGTCAGCATTGCTAGCCGCTGCACACATTCACACATTCGTGGTCAATACATGCCACTGACCACATTTAAAGCTAATCCGCCAACACATCGCTAAAAAAAAATCTCCATACCTGCCGCGTTTCTTCTTTCCTGTATCCCTCGCCCTGCGATTCCAACCTGCCCAGAGATCAACAAATCCAGAACAAAACTGTCGAAGTTTCTCCATGTGTGCAACAGGGAAAAACCGTTCAACGATCTTTTGCATCTTTTGCAGACTAATTCCCTTACCATTTTCCGATTGCGCCCAACAGCAGCCTGAATGTAAATAGGGGTCTTTCTAAGATGGCCTTGGTGTATTTGAGCTGGATGATGAAACATCCCGTTTTGTAGTTGCACACGTTGAGCCTCATTCGGGGTTGCGTTCCTCAAACGTGGTTGAGCGGAAATCAGCAAATTCCTGTCGCCACGTCTAGCCACCAGCCGCACCGATCTTCCTGTGTCAACGGGATGAAGGGGATGCGGAAAATCAAAGCGCTCATCTCTATCCTGGCGGTGCCATGTACTGGGACTGACCGGCTGAAATCTACTTATTGCCGGGAAAAGGTGCTCGCCTCTTCCTCGAGGGGAACGTTGGGGCCTAGGGAACCCTCGTGGAGAGGGTCCCCGACAAGCTCTATACATCTCCGGAGTGTCCAACGACGCCAGGGGTTCTGTAGCCACAATTCTGCGCCTTACAGTTCTGTCAGCTTCTACACTGCGCCTAATTTCTCCTGAAGGGAAGCGTGGGGCTGGGCCCCCAGGTTCATCCACTTTTCGCGAACAATCTGTAACAGCTGCTGCTGTGACGTTAGCGCCAGATGTTCCTGCTGAGCGTCCATCACACCGCCGATCATCATCATCCCTGAGTCTTTCCGAGTGCAGCCTCTCTTCATGCCTCTGAGCAGGCGGGGAATGGTCACTCACGGCCGCAAACGGTGGAAGAGGATGTTGCTCTACCTTGGCCGATAGTTCGTCTTTCTCTTGAGCCGGTTCTTCTTCCTGCGCACCCCGCTTTTGAACACACGTTCCAGGGCTTCTGGAAACTGCGCTTGGGTCCGACAGATTCCTGCACTTCTCTACAGCAGGCTGCTCAGCTCCGGAGGTTGTTACGGGACAGCTAGACTCGCTCTCTTTTCCTTCATCCCGTTCAACTTCGGGAACCCTCGATCGTACTAGAGGGGAGTGTGGCACCGATGGACACTGTCTCGTCCCAGAACATAGCTCGCTCCTACGGGGAGGAGCTTCTGCTGGGCCCTCGTCACCACACTTATCCCTTACAACACTGTCTTCTGCTCGCTTTGGAGAGGTTTCCTGGTCAGATGCTCGCTTTTCCTGACGGCCTAAAGAGTTTCTCGCTGAACTTGTTCCTCTGCTGTCGGCATTACAAGGCCGAGAAGAAACGAGGTCGGGGGTGGGACAGTCAGCAGATCGACAGAGGGAACGACTCCGTGAGGGCACTTCTGCGTGATTAGAGTGTTTGGCCCCTTCAGCTGGAGCCCTTTCCCTCGAATGGCTCCAAGACGCTCGACGCGATCGACCTTCAGATTGCGATGAGCGCCTAAGAGCCCCATCTATCCTCATTTTGGACTCGCCTGGGGAGAGCCGGCGTGTGCCTTTGCCATGGTTAGGCGAAAGGCGAGCCGAAGTTTCACCCCCTCCTCTGCTAGAACCAATCGGTGATCGCCGGGCAAGGCCTCTTTCAGAAACGTGCGACTGCCTATTCGTACTGGCGGCTTCTGCTACTCTCCCCCCACTTCCAGACCTTCGGCTAGACCTGCTCTCAACAATCGGTGAGCGTCGCGCAGTGGCTGGTGAATGTCTTCTTCGGCCCCAACTGCCTGACCTACTAGCACTCTTTGACCACTTTGAATTTCGCCCTTGCGACCGAGAACGTTGACTTACAGGTGATGCCCTACCCTCTCGAGACAACCTTGGTGAAGGCCGGCGATTTTTGTGCTGGGACGTGCTTCGCCCTTCACATCGCTCCGCTGCAACGTACTTAGCGGTTCGCCGTGTATCACTTTTGTTAGGAGGGTTATAGTGGTCCACTGCATGTTCCTTCCGATGATCTGCTACCGGAGAAGGGCAATTTCTGCCCCGTTCATCGCGCCGTTCCCGGTATCTGCTTCTGGAAGCCGACCGGTGGCTAAGATCTCGCCGCTCCGCCTGTTCCCCTCGTATAGGACTCCTGCGGCGACCAACGCGGGACGGACTGCGAGACGGAGCTCGATTAACCCCTCTCGACCGCAGGTAGGATGCTCTGCTACCAAACCTTGCGGATGGCGCGTCGTTCCTAGTATATCTCTCGTTCCTATGAAGGGATTCCCCGCTCCTGCTGCGACGTGACAACGGAGACCGGCTTCTGCTGTGCCGATAATGCGCATTGCGTCCTCCTCTGTATGCACGCGGGTCCCTCCCATACCGGGGTCCAGAAGGACTTCTGCGCCGATACTTCTCACCGTACTCCGGGCTCCTATTGCGATAGCCACGCCGTGTGTAGTCTGCGCCCCGATACGGCCGATCTGGGCTTCTGTAGTCTGCACGAGAACTGCGGCGAGGCACGTAGTTCCTAGACCTGCCTCCCGAAAGGCTCCTTCGTGGCTCCGAGCCGCGATCATAACCCATGGTGAGGAAACCACAGAGGAGAGCTGGTCAAGAGAAATTTCTCATCCACCTAGGGTGCGCTGTACAAACGGCAGTACCTGTAGCCGGTCAATGAGCCTGCTTTTGAAGCTTTTGGTTGACCTACGGTCCAATGTATATGCTTCGGAGCGGCTACCAATGCCTACGTCACCGACTCTTCTGAAGTGGTACAAGGCCTCACCAAGGCTGTTACCTCCCGCCCGAAGACGCGGCAAGGTCTCTTTGTACTTAAGACCCTGATATATGGCTTCCACACAGGGGACCCACGGAATGTACGGCCTCTGCTCCTCAAACCCGTCGACGGTAGCCCCCGCAGTGAACAGACTTGGGTGGAGCCTGGCGTCGAAGGGATGGGGCACGCCGGTAGAGGCGGAGGAACGAAAGCAAGGCTTTTCAGCCCTACCATTCAACTGGACTGAGAAAGAAAGGTGGGAAGTAAATAATCAAGAGAAGCTGAGACTGGAACCCTCCTACGGTGGCACGCGACAGGAGACATGATTCAAGGCGTGGGGGCAGCAAACGAGACGAAAGCCCTTCCCTTCCTAATCCTGGGTCTAGTGAGGCTTTAAAACACACGACTTTGTGTTCATTCTCTCAGGGTTGCTGCACCAAGTAGTGCAGCCCCATAGTCACCGGGTGGGCGTGAAGACGGCAGTGTCCAGCCGCAGCCCCACAGAGGGAAAAGCGTTTCCTTCTGTTTGACTCCCGCAACTGTTATACTTCTACATTCATTCTGTATACATCTGCATTAGTCTTATTTCTACTCAAGAAGTTGGTTTTAGACCGGCTTTCGTCCGCTTGTCTCTGAAGGCCCCATGACTGTTAAAGACTCCAGGTCGGGCAGCCTCGTGCTGCCTATGGGTGACGACATGCACACACATTTGCGGCAAGGGGAAATCATGGATGCTGTTGTTCCACTTCTTCGCATAGGAGGTTGGTGAGGCTGCCAAACGCAGACAAACAGCCAATCAACAACCACGACTCAACAACTGGAACAGCCACAACGAATCTCTGCAGTGGTCTCGAGATAGTACAGAGGAAACCATGGATAGCATCCTTCGTGTCGTTCTGCCGTCATGTGTGAGTGCAGCAACCGAGTGCTGGTGATGCCGAACACAGTTCCCCCAATTGTGACATGCTCACAGGCTCTCGAGTACAGAAACGAGCTGCTTAAAAGGGTGCGTATATGCTGGCTACCCAAAGTCCTTGAAGCTTCTTTAATCGAGGTGTATGGTACCTAGATTCCTGCCGTGCTTCTTGCACTGCCGTGTCTGACGGTTTGCTGCGGTATTGTGCGGGCATGTACGAGCCCTCGCGGCTTTTGCAGGACCCAAAAGTAGATTACCTGATGACGCTTTACCTGTGCCCGGACGTTGATCCGCAAGATCTTGCTAACAATGCGAAGGCTTCGCATGTTGTTGGAGTGGGTCGTAACTTTGTACTCTTAGACGCATCTACCGCCCATTTTGCTGTTGCTGCTCCAGCAGCTCCCATTAGTTGTGCTGAACGTTTCTCTGCTTTGTAGTTGCTGGAGCCTTCAGCAGTGTGCATTCTGACAGAGTCTGCGTCGTCCTGTATTTCGCAGGTCAAGCTCTATCCACGTGGTGTCACCACAAACTCACAGGACGGAGTGGAGGTCAGCGGTCCTTTCATTTATGCAAGTGCTGCATCAAACTTTCTTGAGCTAGGATTATCGCTTTACGTAAAGTGCAGCTGAGCACCAACCAGGTGGCAAGCTGGAGCCGACAGTTTGCACTTTGGGCTATGCAGGATCTCGGGGCGTTTGACAGCGTGTTTGAAGTGCTCCAGCAATGCGGATTAACTCTGCACATTCACGCAGAGTCTCCGACAGCTACGGCACTCAAGGCAGAGGAAGCGTTTTTGCCGACCTTCGAGCAGGTCCGAGATCATTCATCTTCACACAGGGCGCTCCGCCGTATCCGTGCAGCTGCTTACACCCCCCTCTCCAGGTGCAGCAGTCTGTGTGACAGCAGTCTAGGACAGGACAAAGCAAACTAAGGAGATGCTTGATTTTAGAACGAGCACTTTTGCGTTGCTGCTGACGGCGTTTTCCAGATACACCAGCGCTTTCCCCGCCTGAAGATTGTCTTTGAACACATATCAACGGCTGCAGCAGTAGAAGCTGTGAAGGGCAAGCAAAACGTCGCGGCCACCATTACTGCACACCACCTACGAGTACGCAAGAACAGTGTTCTTTGAAATGCACCCTGACCTATTCTGTGATTACCGCTAAGAATTGCTTTGGGAGGGTACGCAACTTTTATAGTTGTGGGTGGTGTTGTGGAACGTCAAATATGCTTAGTTTGGATGCTCTGGTGGCCCTCGTAGTCTGCTGCATCAACTGCAGACAGGTATTAAAGCAGGGATTCCAAGAGCAGAGGTGCTGGCTTCCCCCCCTGGAGCTGTGAAGTCTCGAGCAAAGGTGCCTCCACCAACGCGCAGCCTGTATTGTTGAGCTCCAATGTGTGGTTATTCGGGGCTGCAGCTGACAACAGGAGACGTGTGGGGTCCAGAGGGAACCGATGGACGCCTAAACCACTTGCCTGACGGGCCCGAGGAACGCCGCGTGTTAAATCCTCACAACTTCTGCAAGCCAGTGCCCAAGCGCGAGGAAGACCGTCAGGCACTGTTAAGCGTAAGAGGCCTAGCTTCCTCCCATCACTCACCACCACCGATTGCCACTGTTGTGTGCTTCTTTAGCGCGTGAACTTTTCACGTCTGGCACTATTCCGTTTGATGTGTTTCACTGTTGAAGCCTCCGCGACTTGCATTCGCAGGTAATTCGCGAGGGAAATCCCCAGTTTTTTCTCGGCTCGGACTCAGCTCCTCATCCCGTGTCCGCCAAGTGTAACACCATATGACAGCGGCAGGCGTGGCAGTGAAATATTGTGCAGTGGAGGGAGGGAGTGATGCGACGTAATATAGATTGGAGTTGGGTCCAGTGAGAGTTAGTAAAGTGCACCGCAGTTAAGTGCAGTTAAGTGAACCGAAGTCAAGTGCACAACAGCAAATGAAGGGAAGAAGATAGAAGGCACTTAGGCAGTCCGAATTAGGTGAATGGCAACCGGATTTATGATTAACAAGGGGGACTTCGCATAACCTTTTCACCTGCAGGAAGAAGAAGAACTCCAACCCGCCAGCAGCCGGCGTCTTTACGCAGGCTTTCCTCCTTGCGGTAAATTCACCCTTGCTGTCACTTCGTGACTAGCCACAACAGAGAAGCATCACTGCAACGGGAAAGCGTCACTGTCTACTTTTTCATCGTGTTTTCGAACAGACCTCATAATACACCGTCAGCAAGTTGAGGGGCGTCGTAAACTTCTTAGATATTTAGGCACTTAGTCAAGCATGGATGCGTCAGCCGAGTTAAGGCCGCAGCGAAGAGCGCGCTTTTGTATTTATCGCCAAAGTCACAGGAACAGCCCTACTTGGGTTTGGTGGTTTGCTTTGTCCACAGTACCTCGCCGACACTTTCGCCCGCGAAGGATGCTTGGAGAAGCTGCGGGGTTTTGCGTGCGAACACGCAGCAGCCTTTTTCGGGATGCCAAAGAAGGGTAAGTGCTCGTTACGACGCATTTCTGCACTAGTGCTGCACAAAAATGCAGCTGAACTTTCTGTTCTTTCGAGATGCAGCCACATACTTGTCTAGTCGAAGCCTGCTAAAGCAAACCGAAGTTCAGTAGCAGCGCCTGTTTATCGTTGCGTCTACGGCAAGCCATAGCATTCTTGAGGAATAAAGTGCTGGCCGGTACCCACTGCTTGAAGGTTGTCACTTTCTATTCATTGTTTACTGCTTGCCGCTCTGATCACTTGCGTATGTTGGGCAGAGTTGGTGGAGGGGGAAGACTGTGTTTTGCTGGAACGGAAGCCTTTCGCGGTAGGAACTGTGTCACGTTTGAATCAAGCAGTAGAATAAAATTGCAGCGCCTATAAGAGCAGAGCA
The DNA here is from genome assembly GCA_904066255.1 of Eimeria sp. OTU-X. Classification (NCBI taxonomy): domain Eukaryota; phylum Apicomplexa; class Conoidasida; order Eucoccidiorida; family Eimeriidae; genus Eimeria; species Eimeria sp. OTU-X. The sequence continues at coordinate 15,287 of CAJFCX010000042.1, read as the reverse complement.
TAGCAGACTATGTCAGGTTTGACTGGCATTGATTTCGCAGGTCCCGCAAGCTGTCTGTGGAATGGAGGGGTCGGGCAATGAAGTGGTGCCTTTCCTCTCCGGTGATGAGCTCCTTTTTACTCTCAGTGTTACCCCATTCTCTGCAGCTCTAGAGTCAATTCAATGAGCGTTTGGCGACAGGGTGCCGGCGGCAGTGTGAAGTTCCTTTGCTTTGCTGGCCCGTTTTCATTGCTCGAAGCCTTTCCCCGCAGCACTAGCGAGGCACCATGATTTGCCGTCAAATAAATGGCATTTTTACAAGCCTTGACAGGCGTCAATTCCTTTGGATCTAATGCACCTTATGGTCTCTCTTGGTGTTGATTGCTTAAACAGCCCAGCGAGCAATCGGAAGTGTGGGCGTTTAGTACTTCTGGTGCCTTCAGCCCCTTCACGACACATCTGACGATCAGCAAGCTTTGAACGTTTGAAGCCACTGTCGCTCTGCCCGCTGAGTCCATCAGCGCCCGTTGTGACAGAGCATCGGAAGGGCCGGGTGCTAGACGAGTTGTGTACGGGAAGATATTCCTGCACAGATTCCCCAATTGTGTCTCTTTGAGTTAGAGGGACCAAATGGCTCTTCAGTGGGGTCAGAAGAAAACCGTTGTCGCGGGACATCCCGTACTTGTCATAACCTACAGTTGTTGCAGTCGCAATTTCGGCGCCAATTCACCCTCGCTTGGTGTTGCAGCAAGATTCAGCATCTCTATACCGTATATTTTCATCGCACTAAACAAGCATAAAGGCAGAGCCAACTTGCCTTCAATGTGCTCACAATTGGTTTGCATGCTTAGCCGCGCAGCCCCAGTCGCCCTGTTTGTGGCACGTCGGCGTTCTGTTTGAGCCTATTTACTCCGCTTGCTTTAAATTCACAGTTTTCGTTACTTTTCAACTCCTTTTAAGCTGCTGCCAGTCGGTTTTTGATACGGAGCGTAGGGCAGTGCCGGCCTAAGTCGATGGACGCCCAACTGTGGCCGTTCCCACAGCGACAGTCTGAAGGTTTCACTCTCACTCCGTTTGTGAACAAGCGGCATTGACCAATTTCTTTGATTTCCTCATCGAGTTTTGTTCCCGCTGCGTCGGCAGGCCCCCGCTGCGTCAACCTCCGTTTGTGTGCGTTCCGGGTACGCCGACTGGCGCGTGAGAAACCCAGTTGACTATTAGCCGCTTCCGCTAGTAGCCAACTGTTAGTTCCTGAGGATGTTTGTGCGGCTATTGCAACTTCAGCGGCTCTCAGTGACGAGGCGCAGAAACGGCAAAGGGAGCTTCACCACTGTTACAGCGCAAGGCGAGGGTAAAGCCAGGAAGTGCTGAGCTGGAGATGGACAGAAAATGACAGTAGTAGTCTGCTGAAACGTTGAACTGAGGAATGAAGAGGCAGTTACTAGATGACTTGTCTAGAGGCGACTGCGAAAGAGCAGATGGACTACCTTCGAGGACCTCCACGAACATTTGATTAGCTCTGGCTCACCCGTACTCAACTGTCAACGGCTTCCTTACGTTTCTACCTCCACCTGGAGGCTGAATCTCTCTGTTACTCGTCTTAGCACCCCTGGCGGTCCGTATAGAGGAGTGACGACGACCCCGTGCATGGATACTTTGATACGCTCTAACGCGCAGCAGGCAGACAAAAGCGTTATCCTTGGATGACTCGGGGTGCCGTACAGCCACCAAGCGGCCATTATTTAGTAGGAGCTGCCAAGACCTGCAAACTGTTTAGGAGTGGTCCTACAGGCCCACAGGCTACGGCCTCAGGCCGTCAACAGGTTGCAGGCCTTCGCCAGGTTGTGGCCTCGTAGACATATTTCTGAGGGGCTTCTACGGCTTGAATGACTGTGTAGCCCCTGGAATGATTAAGACTGCAACAGCGTAGACCCAAGAGGCTTGGTATGTCTCCCGACATCTACGGTTCCTTAAACAGCAAATAGGGCGTACCAACCGTTATTGAAGTGTAGCATCTAAATATATAAGTACCACCAATGGAGTGTCGCAGCGACGGCCTCGAGGGTGTGGAGGTGGAGGAGCAGCTGCTGCAATTCCAGCAGGCGGTAGATGACCTGAGGGACGCCGTACGTCAGCTGGCGGCGAGTCCCTTGACGAACAGTCAGGACCGCCAGAAGCAAATATTTCAAATAAACAAACTTAAGCAAGAGGTGCGAACAAACAAAGGAACCCGAGGGGTGCCCGCCTACGCAGCAGTCAGGTCTCACTTCTCACGTCTTTTTGGAACGTTGGAATTCTTCCGCTGGGGGGCTTCATTACTATTACTGTGGATGAGTGTGTTTGCTTGGATTTGCGTCGCTAGGCAGGAAGTTGCACATATTTTGTGCAGCGTTGGTGTAGTATGTGGGAGTGTGCAAGTGTAGCTCGCAATCAGTGTCTGTTTGGAATTTCCTGTGCATTAAACAATTCAGGCAACGGTGTGCATGCGTTCCTTGGCGTTGGAGCTGCGATGTTCGTCGTCGGTGTTGAGTCCTGAGGCAATCTCTCGACTGGTGCGGCGCCAGCAGCTGCTGCAGCAACAGTTCAAAGAAGTGTCCGACGAATGCGAAGGGCAACTTCTGTCAGTCAGTAAAGACGAGCTTCTGCAACGTTATACGGGGACGCATGAAGAGCTACAAGAGGCGACGGACGTGTGCGCGCAACAACAACGACAACAGCTAATCACGCTGGGCGACGAGATCCAGGACCAAACAGAAGTTAGACAAAATTCTCAATGTGCAGCGTAGATAGTGACGAAATGGAGTGTGCTGTAGACGGCTTCCTCCACAGACACAGGCACCCATGTTTCCTTGTGTATCGTTGTCTTGTCTTTGTCCATGCTCGTGGGCGTCTTCTGGCCCCTCAGGTGTCCCTAGAGTCATATTCATTCCGCTTGGCTTCTTGATATGCCCGTGTGTGTCGTCGTACGCTCTGCAGCTCAGTTTGGCGCGTACGCAGCAGCAGGCGGCTCAGACGGAAGAGATGGGGGGAGCGATCCTGCAGCGGTTGCAACAGCAGAATGAGCAGCTCGACGGCGTAAAGGATGGTCTGGACAACGTTGAGATGAACATAGGCCGCACGAAGAAGACAGCGCACGCAATTGCTAAGAACGCTGCTCACGACCGCTGTCTGCAGTGCCTCTGCTGCTGCGTTGTACTTCTTCTTATTGCATCAATAGTCCTCATTGCCCTGCCAGGCAAATGAGAGACACAGACCTTGATGTTTGTTTATGTACTTACCACCGCTGCGATGCCACGGACGAAGGCTAGTTCGCAGCAACCTGGCGGTCAGCATGGTGGCAGCGAAGACAGTCCGGGGTCTCCTACATAGGAATGTATCACCACTAGACTCGCCGTATCTTCCTGTAGGCAGTAGCCTTAGCCCTGCATTGTAAGGGGAGTAGAGGGAGGCACAGGGCAGGGGGCGCCGGCTGGAGCTCACAAGCGTCCATTCAAACGACTGCGAAAGTCGTTGTCTCACCATGCAGTCTCCTCTGCCTTCCACATCTGCATATTCCGCCAACGCGGCATCCCCTCTAAACCCCCGGGTTTTAATGTTAAGGGTCAGGAAAGTTAGCCCTTCACGGTTCTAGGCGCGCGTGCTGCGTTTGCAGTAACTTTGCAAACCGCAAATGACACATGAAGCCTGCCGATGTATTTTACACACCTTAGTTGCTTTTGCGTAAACTGTTGTCATGCTTGCATGGGTTTACATGCACTAGCGTGCTCTTTTGATAATCGCCTTGTGTTCGTAATACGTTTTTCGTCAATAATCTGTTTGGTTCACACCTGGCAACACAGATGGCGTGTGCTGGTATTTGAACTCCCCTGTGGCTTATACGCAACAAACAGTAGAGTAACGGTTTCTGCACTGTACAGCAAAACTGAAGAGGGTTAAAAGATGACGGGGGTGTCTGTACGGGGGCGATTATACGCCGTAAAGTTGAAGCGAAACATGCTGAGGAGACAAGAGGGTGTGCAGTGCGCATCTGTCAGTACGCCCTAATCTCCCTCCACTTATGCGTCTTTGAGCGTTTCCTGAGTGAAGAGCCGCTCTGTCCGCCGCCTCCTTTGTTGTTGCCAGTGCGGAAACCGTCTGCTTCTTTGTGGGATGCATGAATCCTCACTTGGTTTACAGCCATCCCAAGCCGTCGCCTCAGAGCGGACGCTTCTGCCTGGTTCAATGCCCAGCCTAAATGGGGCAGCTGGGGGTCTCCGGAACCCTCAGGAAACGGTTGCCTCAGGGGATGCACGTTGTGCACACTGGGTAAAAAGTAAGGCGAGTAGCGCCGCTGCTCTTCTCTCATTCGCATTTCGTACAACTCCTTGCCCCTTAGGTGTCTGTATAGGGCCTGACAAGGGTCGCCACGAGCAGATGCACTGGCGAATGACTTCCATGGCAACGCCCACTCCTTAACTTCAGGATTCCTGTCGTAAAACCGAATTACCGCCTTCATTTTTTCCCCAAGGACGCTGCGAAGTTCTTCTGGAGGTGTACGCAACAAATACTCATCAAGTCCTCCCGCATCGTCGATGGCATGAATAGCTGAAGTCGTGACTTTCAGGTTTTTCACGACTGTATTCAACCTTTCAGATTCAAAGTCCTTTTTTAGTACATTTGGCTTTAACTTGCGGCGGTGTTTTCGCAATGAGAAGGATATCTTCGTGTAGTAGTTGTAGTCTTCATCGTGGAATAGGCCACACTGCGAAGCAGCAGAAGGCGGACGACCATATGCTTTCACAGGTATAGGTGGGAGGATTTGCTTTTTCTTAAATCCCTTCTGCGCGCCTCTACCCAGGCAGCGCAAGTACTTTCCAAAAAGAGACGCATTGCGCAGCATCCTCACACGTGCATTTGCACATCCAAGAAAGCGTATGCGCAACCAACCCCACAAGCTTCGAAAATTCGAAGGTGCAATGCAACTCAACACTGCTGACTATACACGAAGCGAAGAGCCATGAGCAAGAAAAACTGTGACGCTCGTTTGTGGTTGGCGGCTTGGTCGAATATATGAGGGGCGAAGCCTGCAGCGCGAAGCACACAAGATCAAAATGCTGCCGACTCCTTACCAACACGTAGATGATGAAGCGGTGGCATAGGGAAAGAAGGGGGGGTTCGCGCCGCAGGTTCGCGGAACGGCTTTCACAGGTGGACTGGTGAAAGGGCGAAAGCACACAGTATTGTGTGTAGTTGTGGGGCCCGTCGCTCGTCCCAGCTCCAGGATCCCGCAGGGATCTTCTGGAATTACAGTTCCTTGGCCCCTCCCAGCAAAAATGCAAGTTGAATAAATGAAGAGGCAAAGGGACAGGGCCTGGAACATTACAGGTTGTGGACCCCGTTGAGGTGCCCCTCCTACGGGTTATAGGCTCTGTGAGTAGGTTTTGAGAAAACTGTGTTTGTATAAATAAGTAGCGGAGAAGAGCTCTCCAAGGACGTTGAAGCAACAGCCCTTGTTCATGTTGAGATGAAACTGCATGCAGGAGTCAATCGTTGCCTCAGTCCCACTGCCACCAGGGGTTGGATCAGCAGTAATTTTGTGGGAAATGACAGGGACAGGCCTTATTTGGAATATTCTTTTGGAAGTTTTGGATGTTTTTAATTATAGTGGATTTGCTAACTAGGCTCGCTTCTCCTCTTGCCCGCTCAGTTGTGCAGGAAACCCATCAAGTGGCAGCTGGCGGGAGTCTCGACACACTGCAAAAATTTGCACTGGCACCTTCTTTGGTTCAAGCTAAAATTAGACTGAGCATACCAACACTCATTTGTATTGATCCTTCTATATGGCTCGTATTCACTCCATCGTGTGCTTTAGTCCGTTCATTTGCCACATTGTGTGTGATAGCTGGTGCTCCGTTGCTTCCTGTGCATGCCCCTGTCATCTCCCCGCAAACTCAACGAGCGAGAAAAATCGTCAGATGCGTTTCGCTCCTTCTCTTTTTATTCTGGCCTTTCCTGTGCCATGGACATTACCGGGCACTCGCTTGTTGGCGCCGATGGCTTAGCGCATTTACATAGTCACAGGTTCTCCTGACTTTATTGCAGGCCACTATGCCTACTCGATCCGGTCATTTTTCGTGAAGCGTTCGAAGTGAAAGGTTCCTACAGTGGATGCGCCTTGCTGTCTGCGCCGCCGTCTGCATTGGCCCAGCTGTGGAAATCTACAAGGCAACAAATCGGTTGATGCTTTCTGCATTCTGTAGAGTGTGTAGACAATCTAGCAGCTAGACTGCAGTTATGTTGTACGATGTTTGTAGTGGATTCTTCTGGACATCGGTTGCCTTTACATATTTCTAGTAAGCCTTTGCCCCCAGCCTGTGCTGGATTCTTTTGCTGTGCATTGGATCAACCTTGAACTAGGTATTATTATTATTGACACTACAGGTTTAAACCAAAAGCATATGAACACGGGGAAAGAAGCGGAATGAGGGTTCTTGTGATCACAAGTCGGCGTGGGTGTCGCTGATTGCCTTCGCAAGCTGCAATTGATCTTCTCCGTTGTTGTGGAGCCCCGCAGCATTCATCTCCTCCCCTCCAGCAAGTTTGCCGTCATTTCCTTCACAATCCTCCAACAGAACAAGCGACATCAGCATCAGCAGCTACAATAGCAGCAGCAACGACACACTGGATGGTACGCGCGCCCGTTGGATTTTGTCATTTTTAGAAGCACGTTAGCATATATTCCCGTCGGGAGTGTTGGTTGTGCATTATCCTTGGGTGGTCATTGGGGCAACGCCTCTGCGTCAGTTAGAGCTTCGTACTTCACGGTTTACTTCCTGTTTCTTCAGTGCAGCCCTCTGGTCAACCCGACTTACCGTTGGCGTGAATGTTTCTTTTTTCGTTCGCACCTTTACATTCATGCGCATACGTTTGTCTGCTGGTGGTTTTCTACCTTGATGCGATCTCTGCGCGTCCTCGATCATCACTGTTCCGCAACGGCGTGCGTTATTGGCCCCTCGGTAGTAGAGGCATTTATTTAGTGATGAGTTTTATCCTGCGAAAGGGACCACTCCAACTCTTAGCTAGAGGAGATAAACGTTCGTCGCAGCGCCTGCCAGGAAGCTTCTATACACCGAGTGTTCTTCGGATGAATAGTCCATTTGCTTAGATACAACAAGCATTGTCGTGCGCAATGGGAATTTGGTAGGGTGCCAAAATCTAGTCCTGTGATGTGTCTGAGGCAGCAATAAAGCTGCCCCGCACCACGGCGATCATCATATCTCGATGCTCGGTAATAGCATTCTCCTCGAATTTGGTTTGCTGTAGAAATCTTCGTTTGATGGATTGCATACAATATTGCGCTTCCTTCCATTCGAGTACGCTGCCAACTGTTGGCCACCTGCGGGTCGTTGGGATAAATGCTCACTACCAAAGAAACGTGAAGGGTGGAAAATCGACAAAATTCCGGGAAACTTCCAAGATAGTTTTTTCTGTGGAAGTCTTTTGGTTACAATTGAATATCGAGGACGGCATTGTATCCGCGTTGCACACAAGTACTGGAGGCACATAGCCTTCCGCCTGTCTTCGAATCAACGTCAAGACACACTGTAGACTATCTTCAAGAGCTCCTGCTTGCTTAAAGTTTGTCTACTAGGGCTATGTAGGGTTTATGTGCCAACTGAAGACAGGCTTGCAAGCACCGGACAGAATGATGGCCCATATTCGGACAATACGTCGTGTTGCAGCGTTTTTTGGCCAATGAAATGGATTCGATCCTGATAAGAGACTTGGCATAAGCTTATCAGGATTCTGGGGCCTTTTTTGCACTTATCTGGCTGATGTTTGGCCTAAACTCGAACACGAGGCTGGCGGAAGAGCATACGCCTCCAGTGCTGTAACGCGGTTACAGTGGCGTTCTCGGTGCCCAGTTGAAACAAAAAAAAAACACTAAATGAAGACAATATTCTAAAATGAAGCAAGTACCAATTTTGCATATGAAGGTAGTCTACATTTGCCGCCGCCTGCGAACCCAGGGGCGGAGCGGTAGCAGCAGGGTGGTGGCCACTGGCCACCCAGAGGATTGAACGAAGATAAACGAAGCATTGTTCTAAGATATTTGTTTGAATATGTGTTGCAGCGTAAATTAAGAATCTACACTTCCCCTGAGTGCCAAAGTTTCGTCTTTCTTCCTCAACAGTTCCTTGACTGTCCTGCACTGATGGGCAGCGGTTCACAGGACTATTTGAAGGTCTATCAATGATGATTGACCTGAATGGTTGTGCAGCTTCACGTAACTGAGTGGTATTGGGAGCATCTAAAGGGGAATCTTCCTTCCTATTTTTTCGAATATTTTAGGCTTGTTTGGTCTGCTGAAACTTTCAAAGTTTCACCTGCATTTTCGCCATTGCCGTTGTCTCGAGAGGATGGGGCGACTGGCGGTTGCAGGCCGTCCCCGTCTCGTGCCGTTCCTAGGTGTTTTCTTTGGCTTATTTGTTAATACCCTAGTCCCAAGTGCTAGTTCGAGACAGCTTCATGGTATTGCTGCTCGCTTCCCCCCCCTCTCGCCGCCAGCCCAATTAGACGGTCTAAAGCCTTCCCCCTCCGCATCTTTTTTGTCTACGGCAGCTCGACCAAGGAGCAACTCTGTCACCTTCGCCTCCCAGGAGGATTCCAGTGCCTCTGATGAGCTGCCGCCGACAATGCGTCATCGTTCCCAATCCCTTGGTTCTGGACGACAGGCCCCGTCGGGCGTCTGGAGCCGAAACGATGAAGCCCCAAAGCTGGAACAGCCTCAACAACAGCAGCAAAGGCAAAACAAACAAGCGCAACAACAGAAACGGCGACCTGGCAGGCTTGATCGTCTCCGGAAGGCCTTACAACGCCTGGGAGTTACCGCGAAAGAAAAGCTGAGGCATCTGTGGCAAAGCATAAAGCGCGGGGCTTCTCGGGCAAAGCATGCAGTTCACCGAGCAGCCGTAAACTTTTACAAGAAGTTCCCGAGGCTCCGAAGACCCCGAAAGGCACCTGAAGGAGCAGAAGTAATTGCCACATCAGGCCTAGCGGGAGCAGGCCTCGCCTCTGCTGCACCACGCCTAGGTGCTGGTGAGGAAGTTCCAGAAGGGGTTAAGACACTTGAAGTAGAGGACGTTTCTACCTCTGTGAGCCCTGGTGTCTCCACGACGAGTACGGCAACGGAGGAAACAGGTGTACCTTCCACACCCGAAGAACCCAATCGGTCTAAGGAAGCGGAGGAATGGTTTGAAGCACCAGCGCCTGAAGCGGGTACAGACACAAGCGAAGAGTGGTTTGATGCAGTATCTCCTGCTGGTGAGGATAATGCACATGCCGGTGAGCGCGAATCAGAACGGGTGCGGAGTGAAGACAGAACACAAGTTTTCGGCTAGGCTGAAACTTGACCCTCTTCCTCAGTGACTAAAAGTACCACTTTTGCTTGACAGGGATGATTAAACTGCGCAGAATCTGGCATGGGCTCTGCATGTTTTGGTCTTTGTTCACGGGGGAAGGAAACTTCAATATTTTTTTTTGACGCGGCACAGGACTTGGTAGTCCAGACTTGGGACTCGATAGCTGCAGGAAAACCGCTCATAGAAACTGATAAATCCTTCGATGAGCAACATGACCCTTGAATTGGCTCTAGTGGAAGAGCGCATAGCAAAGGCAGTGGACCAAACTGAGGAGTACTGTTGGTTTGCCAAACTTGGCAACTTTTGTGCTGAGACAATTGCTAGTGAAGCACGCCTGTTGGAAAGTATCCGTTCGGTGGTCATTTTTTCCAACCCGTTCGAACTCAGCAACCCGCTGAATATTCTCGTCAATGTCATCACCGAAAAATCCCCCAAGTCTCTAACCTCCGCCTAAGCGAAACTTAATGAACGGGAAAATTTGCAGCGCGTTCTGACTCCGGAAAGGAAGGGTTTCTGACTGATACAAAGTAACTTATCCAGCTGGCCTTTGACGTTTGCCAACGATCATAGATGGTAGAGGGCGCACTTGCCCTGCAGATTACAGGCATGTAAACCTGAAGGCGAGGGATGTGTAGCTCTTCCCGTAGGTCAGAGATTCCGGGGCTATGAACCAACCCTCCCAAACGGACGACATTGGCCACACCTTTCTCTCTTTGTGGGATGCAGACTGGTGAAGAAAATATTGAGCGTACATCGGTCAAACGCTCGTAATGAATTCAGCCCTAAACCCGAATCTTCGGGTTTAGGACTAGCGGTGTGCCGCCCAAGGACTTTTCTGAAGTCCTTGTAGGGACATCGTCGTAGGGACACTGGATGACTTAGGGAGACTGGACACACAGAAAATTTTTCTCGTCATTGAGGCGGTGGGAATCCTGGGTTGTTCCGTCAACTTGATGCAGCTGAGCATTCTCATTGGTTGCTGTGAAAATGTGTTGATGTTTGCATATTCTTTTTCGCCTGGCACGCGCCTTCGCATGCTTTGCATGTTAGCCTAAGTGTTGTGCTTTCTGCAGTCCACGGGTGCATCACCTGTACTGCTTTAACTGACTGTCCCCGTCATCTCGGGCAATAGTATTCCTGTGTAAGCAGTCCCAGTTCAGCGGCCCCAGTGATGTAGTTTGCACATATCGTCTCCGCCAAGCATTTTCAGAATGCCGAAAAATAATTTTTCTAAACCTAAAGTGTCTGCTTTGTTGCTTAGAAGGCCACAAAAGATCCTAGCAAGTAGCTCTTTCCTTCCATACTGTTAAGCATTGGAAACCACACGCGTACGTGCATTGAGGAAATGCGTGTTCTGCCGAGAAACTGGGGCCGGACGCTCGAGTTACAGCATAATTCCATTAGAAACATCTATACCAAGAATATGCCGGGGATGTTAGACGAAATAGCAGAACTCATCGAACGGAAATGTTAACGAAAAGGACATAGTGTCGCGCGCATTGCTCACTCCACCTAAATGTGAAGTTAAGTGGACTTGCAAGTACAAATTTGCACCAACAAATTTGTTTTTGGTTTTATCCTGAACAATAAAATTGAATCGTCGCATATAGTATCTCATTCAGATGCTCTTCTTCCTTTGTTTATTGAGCGGCAGTCGACAATCGGAGCGTTGCTTGCACGCGGTCGGCGGCGACTCTGCTGGCACTCGCCTTGGGTGTCTTAAAGGACACATCGGTGCCAATCCAAGTAAACTTGAAATAGGAAGTAGCACTTAAAGCTTTAGAACATGCGGACCATGGGCTAAGGTCAGTTCCATTGTGGAAAGCACGTGCGCCAGTGGCGGTGACTGCGTCGTTCGGAACAACGAGTCAAGGAAGACGAAATCCATCTCAGTCAAGAAGTCGGTGCAGGCGCTGCCATTTAAATTGTGTTTAATTTACTGTTTGCCTTCCATTATATCTGTAGTGTCCTTCCATGCCACAGAACCGCCTTCCAGCGTGAGGCGTGGAGGACCGGTTCTGCCGCGGCGATGGGACGCCAGCAAATTTGTCCGCGGATAGGGTCATCCTCACTTACTTAACAACAGTTTAGCTTCAGTTTGAGTTTCCTGTTCAAAAATCTTTGTACTGTCATAGGGGCAGACTCTGGCTCTGCGATTGTTCAGACTTTTTGTGCGAAACAATCTCGGACGCAGCAGAAGGATGAACGTCGGCGCCCGCATATTTGGGGCTCAATTTGGTATTTACACATTTAAAAGCTATTTACCCATCATTGCAGCCGTCATTGTGGCAGCTGTGGTGGGGGAAATTGCCCACAACGCCCGCATGAAGAGGCGCCAGATTGAAGAGTTTCAGAGGCTGTCTCGGGTGCGCCGCCTTGTCCGCCGACAGCGCAAAAGACGCGACTTGGCGCTTCTTAAGGCTAGGCAAAAAGCCAGAAGAGCAGCAGCAAGAATGGCAGCTCATGCACATCCCCACTATACATACGTCGGTCGCACGCATGGCCACGACGTCTGGCGCCTGACGCCCACCGCCAGCGCAGGCCCAACTAGCCACCCTCCCCCCACAATAGGGGCAACAATAGCATACGGTGGAGGTATGCCTTCAGCTCATTACTTCAAGGCAGATGAAGAGTTAGATCAAGCGGCTCAGGCAAAGGAAAGCGAAGCTGCAGCATCACTCGCCGCACGCATGGCTCCCCTGAGGGACAGAACCGGTCAGCAAGTCATGAGTAGAACAGAAGCAACGACAAAGGAAGGGGAAGCAACTGAAGTGGAAGATGCAACAGCCACGGCACCGGTAGCAGCAGCAACAGAAACAACAACCGTAGCCCATATCATCGGGAAAAGGAACGAAAGGCAAGACAATCACGGATAACCACATCCGTATCAGCAAAGCACAACGCGACGACAGCCGGAAGAACTAAGCAGGCAAACAACGGACCACAGGCCCTCCTGCTATGGCCAGACCCACAACTCATCACAGAAAGACCAAAAAGTAAGTTCAAAAGCATTAAGTGGTGATGTAGCCTAAGCGGCAGGTTGCACGTTGGTGCCTCCCCTGATATTCACAGGAGATTCGATGGGGGTAGGTAACAGGACAGAACCTGCCCCGCTTGCTTTCTCTGTTTGAGCTTACATAGTGATCTGCTCTTTTGCCTAACACCTCATATTTGTTCGTGGTTCATTTCTGTTTTGCTACTTTGTTAGTTTATTTGTTCGGGTTCTAGTGTCCTGGTACACAATTAATGCGTCAGCATCTCTACACAATCTCCTCTGCCCCAGCGCAAAGACTGCATGGGTGCAACAACGTTAAGGCCTTCAACCGATAAATTGTCTGATGTTGAGGGGCCCTAGATGAAACTCTATAGAAAACCGCATGCATCCTGGGCACTTATAGCGCTTACCCTCTGTAAAGACAGCCGCTTGTGTTGCTGCAGCCTCAGCGGAAGGGGCCGGCGTCTGTAGGCAGAAAACGTTTTACGAAAGGTACTGTACATAGGCCTGAGCGTATTACTGAAGACGAGACACAAGGCGCACTATTTCAACTTCAGACTGCATATCTGGATGGGCTGGATGGTAGTTATGCGGCAAATGAGGACTAACTGTAACACCAAACAACGGCTGTGCCACCCGTTCTCGCTGCAGCTACAGAAGGCAACTGAGCTGAAGATAGCATTACTGAATATATTTGCTTTGTTGACCTACGAAGCTCATCTCTGCCCCCGCAGGTCTTGCCAAGGAGACGCCTGCTGTACATACGCCACACCTGAAATCCACAGGGAGCGCCTAACACAAAAAACTTCAATCGACTGCCTGTACCTTCTTTTGGCACCCAAATGGGCGAACCATGAGTGACCCAAATCGAAGCCGTCCTCTGTTGTTGTCTCTCCTCCTCGGCCATTTCGCCTGTGTCTTGCCACCGTCAGACACCTACCCAGCCTGTATTTCTGAGTCGTCGAATTCTCACCCTCCAGTACAGCCACCTTGAGGATTCAGATAATCGACAAGTTGGATGCATATGCCGGCAAAAGAATGTGCTGTCTTGATTGTGCACGTACCTGAGACTTGACCTCATGCCGCAAGTCAGCCAAAAGGCCGTTAATCTGCGACTTGCTAAATCGAAGAGTTCTCGCAGGTTGCACTTTAAGCGCAATGTTTGGAGGAGCGGCCATCAAGTTCGCAATGAAAGCGGAGCGCTGCTCTCCATTGGCGGCGGCGGCCTCCCCCGACCATGATGTTTGGCTCAACGCACCGTGAGCCGTTTCTCCTGTGCAGCTTGAACTTAGCGGCCAAAGCAAGCTCCACATGGAAAGAAGTATTAGGCATCGACGCACGTTATTTTCCATATTCGTTTTGCAGATTGCATGCGCTTTAGACGGTGCTGCACCACTAACATGCTAGCGCCCTCCACAACTTATCTGTACGTACACCGGATATTTGGTCATTAATCTGCGAGCGACTTAGTTAATTTCCTTTGAAAAGAGGCGGTAAATGTTATCTTGAGGGATGTCAGCTGTAGCTAGCTGAAGAATAATTTTCTCACTTACTTCCATGTGGTGTTCTACGTGTTTGGGCACAAGCACAGCCACCTGAGGAGTTGACACAACTAGGAAAGCAACACGGCCTCTTCACTTCTGGAGGAAGTATTCATGAGAAGTTGCCATTTCAATAGCACGAGAAAGAAACTGTCATCCCATTTGATCCTACTGATGAGAATGTTCCATACCGCAGACAGGTCCACCATCGAACCACTAGCTGCCCCTCCCCGTGCCTATTCCTGCAGGCAGATGACAATTTACCTCTTTCCCTTGACGTCTTAGCAAATCATGCTAAAACCAGAAGTTATAATATAGTCTTCTCAAGATGCAAAATGCACGCACTGTCTGCACAGGGGTACCGTGCAACTCCGAGATCTGGGCTTGTTGTGACCGGTCTACCGTCGTGTTAAGGGAGTTGGGGCTTGAGGCGGGTGTTGGATAGGTGGGGCTTGTCTGTAAACTGGTTGGTGGGCGGCGATGACTCTCGCCTATCTTGTTTCACCTAATTTGTTTTTTTCGTGGTTGGATGGCTAGTAGAAAATTCATCTCCGTCTCCTCCAGCGCTACTGGGCCCCGCTCCACTGGCTTGCCTGGTACATTTCAAGGCTTCCGTGCATCTGTCTTTCCTTCTTCGAGCCCGGCCAAACACCAGTTGTCTCCCCTCCTTTATGCCTTCTTTTCGCTTTTTTTCTGAGGGAGAAAGATGGCCTGCAGGGCGTTCCTCCCTCTCTGCACCAATCTTGTGGCTTGTCCTTCTGCGTGTTGCACCTTTTTGTCTGCTGATAAATCGGAAAAGAGGTGATTACGGGCACATATACTTCCTCACAGTATTCAGTAGAGCATTGAGATTGAGGAGGGGTCCCAGAGCCTTAGATCCCCACCCTCAGGACTGCCCTTCGTGCTGCCGGTGCTTCCACTTCATCTGCGGGTGGTGGTGCTGCTGCTGGTGGTAGGAGGCCACCCCACCACAGTGGTGTATGCGGATACAGTTAAGCTAGTGGTTGGGGTGTTTGCATGGTTATGATGGTGGGCTACGTGAGGGCAGCCGAACACGAGCGGCCAACAGAAGAGGCTATAGCGACTGCAAAAGAGGTGACGATGCCCCCTGAGAAGGCGCCGTTGCACTACAGTGCATCTGCACATCCTCGAGATGCCCAGAAGTTTGAAACCGTACGAGCCCTCTCGGCTCCCCGCAGACGGTTGCTGCGACTGCTGCAGAAGCAGCTGTTGTTGCAGCTAGCTGCAAACAAACAAGGGGCCGACATAGATCCCAGGCGCCGACCTCCCCACGCTGCCACTCCTGAGAGTATCCTCGCTCGTTGGATCGCTGCTGATCCGAAGCGGCTGTTGGGCGGAGTGTTGGCTTTG